>JAJIBD010025727.1:0-172413 GCA_021461705.1 Cryptotis parvus
GGACACTGATAGTGAGAAATGGGCACTGGTGGAGGGATGGTTGCTGGAACACTGTATGACTGAAACCCAATAGTGAACATCTTTGTAAAGTGTATATCTCATGGTGGCATAATAAAATTTTAACTAAATAAATAATATTAAATAAAAAAATAAAAACCCTAAGTCTACTGTGACCAAACCATTGAGAAATTCTTTTCTTTTGTATTTATGCAAATAACTAAAATTAAAATTTATAAACATTCATATAAGAAAATTTATAGCATAATTGGCAATATCTGGAAGTAACAAGGCTTTTCCAACAATGCTGGGAAAACTATTGGCCACGTGCAAAATAGTAACTATACACAAAAGTTAATTCAGGATGGATTATAGATCTCAATATTAGACCTAAACCCTTAAAATAGCAAAGGAAAACACAGGCAGACACCTCTGTGGCATTTAACTCATAGGCATCTTCAATGATTTTTAGAGAATTGTGCGCAACGACATAGGAGCAAAAAAAGGTATGAGACCTCTCAAAAAAAATTAAGACTGAGCTTCCTTATGACCCACTGATTCTATTTATTGGCAACTACCCCAGGCACAAGATATTAATTAGAAAAGATAATGGTTTGAGGCTCTTTATGTTACTGGAGCAAACAGGAACATAAAGAGCCTTGGGATCTACTAGCATGAGACAGGACATATGGAGATGTTACTGGAGCCCGCTCGAGCAAATCGATGATGAACGGGAAGACAGTGATGCAGTGATACACTTCTATGTTCATTTAATGCTATTCACAATAGCCAAAATCTGGAAAGAACCCAAAAAATTGTGGTATATATGCACAATGAACTATTACTCAACTCTAAGAAAAAATAAAATCCTGTATTTCACTGCAACTTAGATGGAACTGGAAGTATGAGCAAAGTAAAATCATAGGAAAAGATAAATACCAAATGCTCACTTTTAGATGTGGACTATAAAAAACATAGTATCACTGTATCACTGTCTTCCCGTTCATCATCGATTTGCTCGAGCGGGCACCAGTAACATCTCCATATGTCCTGTCTCATGCTAGTAGAGCCCAAGGGCATCTGCTTGCTCCAGGAACATAAAGAGCCTGAAACCATTCCATCAGGTCATGGGAATGAGGTCTATAATTGTTACTGGTATTTGGCATATCAAATACGACACAGATAGCTTGCCAGGCTCTGCCGTGTGGGTGGCATACTCTTGTAATCATCTCTGATCTCCAGCATTTTTATTTTTTTTTTGCTTTTTGGGTCACACCCGGCGATGCTCAGGGGTTACTCCTGGCTCTACACTCAGGAATTACTCCTGGTGGTGCTCGGGGGACCATATAGTATGTCCTGGGATTGAACCCGGGCCGGCACAGGGCGGCCGTGTGCAAGGCAAACACCCTACCCACTGGGCTATCGCTCCGGCCCCCTCCACCATTTATTGATAAACCACGTGGCCGCAAGTGGCAGCCTGAGCGCAAGCTGTGATCAGCTCTTCTGCTGGTTGGAGTTCTGATGAGAGGGGAGTCCAGATGTGAAAATGGAGGCCCTCATGAAGTGGGGGGTTGTCTGGCTTCTTGCGAGGCTCTGCTGGGGTGACGGGCCAGGGCTAGAACCCACCAACCCTTCTAGGTGCCTCGTGCGCAGCTGGGCACAGGGAGAGCCGGTAGCAGCTCTGCCCCATATCTGTGAGTCTCAGATATGATACTGTAAGTGAATAAAAAGTATTCAATAGAAATAGAACCTGAGAGGTCTGCCTATAGAACTGAATTTGTATTACCAACTTTGAATTAAACTAAAAATCTGTAAGAATACAAACTCTACCATACTGGAATAAATGTAAATACACAGACCAATGAAACAGAATTGAGAGTCCTGAGCTAAATCCAAAATTTATGGGCATTTGATTGATTTATGACAAAGGAGCTAAGTATATGAAGTGCAGCAAAGAAATTCTCAACAAATGGTTTGGACAATGGAATAGAGCCTTGTTAGTGTGATAATGCAGTGGGTAGGCATTAACCTTGTATAAGGCTGACCTGGGTTTGATCCCTAGCATCCCTTATGGTCCCTTAAGCACCAGTAGGAGTAATTTCTACATGTGGAGTCAAGATTAATCACTGAACATCACCAGATGTGTCCCCAAATCAAAACAAAATTAAAAAAAAATGAATGAAATTAGAACTGTATCTCAAACCATTCACAAAAATAAATTCAAAATGCATTAAAGTCCTTAAGGTTATACCAGAATCCATGGAATTCACTAAGGAAAACATAGGCAGAATTCACCAGGTAATGAAACCCAGAGATGTCTTTAAAATGACCACAGGCACATACGCTGCTTGAGCCCATGTGCTGCTTGTGCCCACATGGCAGAGCACCTGAGCACATGTGTCACCCACATCTCTCCTCTTGAGATGTGGCTTCTTTTTTTAAAAAAATATTTTATTATACCACCATGAGATACACAATTACAAAGATGCTCATGTTTTGGTTTTAGGTCATACAGTGTTCCAGCACCCATCCCTCCACCAGTGCCCATTTCCCACCACCAATGTCCCCGATTCTCTCCCCCTCCCTAGCCTGCCTCTATGGCAGGTTCTTTATCTTCTCTCTCTCTCTCTCTCTCTCTCTCTCTCTCTCTTTCTCTCTTCCTTCTCTTACACATTTAGAGGTTAACATGTATATCTTTTTGTCTATATTCAATGCTCAGTTCTAGGCTGGTATTGTCATTTTCGATGATTATTAGCACACTGTTCCCTTCTCTGTCCTACCTAACCTCTGACTCCCACATGCTTGTGGTAGATTGAGATGTGGTCTTTCATACCTAATGCCGGGGGTATTTCACCCTAATGCTGGGGGTGCATGTACTGGGGCTCTCTCTGCCCTTGGATCCCAGTTCTCTTTTGAGTGTTACTCTTGAGCATTATAAACGATGGAAGAAAACTTCCTTGAGTGCCAACTATCCAGGATAGGACATGAGCTCCCCTGGCCAGCCACTGTTGGACTGGTATCTCCAGCCCACCCAGGGTGCCCAAGTCACGATGGACAATAGCCCTGGCTCTGGTCCTGATCCCAACCAGGGCCAGGGCTGTGTGGTGGCCATAACTACTGGGGCCCAGGAGGTGTAGCAATGCTGGCCTGTCAACCTGGATGAGTTGACACATACATACAGAGTGACTATTACTAATGCAGCTACAGCATGCACTTACACATTCGCAAGCCTGTTACCAAGGCAACTGTGGCACACACACACAAACACACAGAGTGCCTGTTACAAATGTAGCTGCAGAATATGCACAAAGACTCATACACAGTGCCTGTTACCAATGCAGCTGTGGCACACACAAACACACACATACACAGTACCTGTTACCAATGCAGCTGTGGCATAAACAAAAAATACAGAGTGCCTGTTACCAATGCAGCTGCAGCATACACACACACTGTGCCTTTACCAATGCAGCTGTGGCACACACACAAACACACACATACACTGTGTCTTTACTAATGCAGCTGCAGCATAAGCACATATACATGCACAGTGCCTGTTACCAATGCAGCTGTTGCATACACACACAATCACAGAATCAGCACATATTACCATGCAACTATGATTACGCACATGCCCATGCACACACAAACACACAAATGTCAGTTACCAATGCAGCCGCAGCATAAACACACAATACACATTCACAGTGCCTGTTACCAATGCAGCTGTGGCATACACAAACACACACATACACAGTGCCTGTTACCAATGCAGCTGCTGAATACAGACACAGAACAAAAACACACTGCTTGTTACCAACAGAGGTGCAGCACACCAAATACATAATGCCCATTACCAATGCAACTGCAGCATACACACACAGACACATACAGACAAACTGCATATCACTAATGTAGCTGTGGCATACACACAAACACACATACTCAGTAGCTGTTACCAATACAGCTGCGACAAACACACACAGTGACTGTATTCAATGCAGCTGTGATACACACACACTGCCTGTTACAAATGCAGCTGCAGCACACACACAGGCACAAATGCATTCACCAACATGTTGTTTGTTTGGCTTGATCTTTCCTACCGGGGGCAGTGATAACCTATTTTCACTAGGACCCCAGATTCTCAATTTGTAAAATGGGGAGGACCCTTGTGATATTGTGACTTATTGCATTTTGCAATATATTTTATATAGCTAGAAATATAGTCAATCTCTATTTGACCATTCAGATGACCAAGGCTCACAACTCCCTTGCCATTCTGAAATGGTGAGGGAGATAAAGATGCATTTTCATGCTAATTAAGTGACTTTGGGAAAGGCTTGTTCACCCCAAGAGCATGCCTTATGATGAGAGGATTGTAGCCTCCATTTTCATCTCTGGGGAGGGAAGAAGACCCTGAGGTTGAGCCAACTGGTCCAAAGCTGGAGAGTGAATTGTGTGTGCCTCTACAGTGATATCTCCATAAGAGCATGAAGGGGAAGGGCTTGGAGGCTTCCAGGCTGGAGAACATGTGCTGGTCTCGGCAGAGGGACGGCAGAGACAGGACCCCGAGCCTTGTCCTGGGCATCACTCCCATTGGGTCCATCTGTATCTTTCATGATGCCTTCTAATAAGAAATCAGTGATGCAATAAGAAAAGATTTCTCTGACTTTTGTGAGAAGCTCTAAAAAAATTAGTGGAACCCAAGGATAGAGGTCCTGGAAACCAGTTGGTCAGAAGTACAGGCGTTAGTGACCAGCATCTGAAATGTGTGTGTGTGTGTGTGTGTGTGTGTGTGTGCTCTCCTGCACTAGGACTGACCCCTTTACTATGAAACTAGAGGCTACTTCCAGGAAGGTGGTGTTGAGTTGAGTCCTCAGGTTCCCTATGAATGTCAGACCTGCTTGTTTGTTTGTTCTGGGAACCTTGGGAATGTGTTGAACACACACACAGAGGAATTTGCCCTGGAACTGAAAGAGGAAGCTTCAGTTAACCCTCAGAAGCTGCTGTGAGCAGTCCTGTTTTGGGTGAACCCATCTACAAATTCCTAGGCTTTTTCTGATAAACAAGAAGTTAACCAATTGTCCATCATAAAACTCTGTCTCAGAGCTTAGCTTGGAGGCTGGATAATGGGAAACACCTAAGACAAATGCCAGAAAAGGATCTTTCAGGTCCTTACATCCTCTGTAACATATGCCAAGAGCTCAATTTCCTCTTAAGAGGGTCTGCAGGAAAGTCCTTACCTTTAACTTCCCTGATTTCCCTGTAACACAAAGACCCAGTTTTCCTGTAAGAACTCCACATAAAGAGCCATGGTTAACTTAGTCCTATACTAAGTTTTTCCCCACTTGGAGAGCTTCTTTTCTTTTCTCTTATACTTTCCAATAGAACTTTTCTACTTTCCAACTCTGAGTCCGAGCACCTTTATATTCTTGAAGAACCTGGAAATGGTGAGCAAACAGACCTGCCACAGCTGTTTCTGCCTCACCTGCATTAGTGCCTTCTCAATACCTCAAAAATTTGCTTTAAAGCTTAGTGGATCTGTGTAATGATGACTGACTGTGCCAGCCTCAGGAGAAATGCTGTCTTTTTACCATGGTTCAGTCTAGATCTGGGGAAGTTTGCCAGCTGTGTGTTAGTGCAGAGACTGGCCACCAGAGGGCAGCTGTATCCCTTGAAACAGAACGTCAGACTCCCACGGCTTATTCAGGACTGCCTGACCCAGGTTCTGCTATCAAAGGGCCGTATTCTGCCACTTCAAATGGCTTTTTGGTAACAGACACCCGAAGTGGCAGCGGAATAAGCTTAATACATGCAAGGCGAGGGGCCAGGAAGAGAGAGATCAATGGTCTGGAACTCGTGTTTGGCGTCTTGGTGCCGACTCTTCCTTGAGCTCTGAACCCAGGTTCAGAGTAGTGGGGTCGTCTGGCTTGTTCTGAAGCTCTGCTGGGGTGTCAGGCCAGGGCTAGAACCCGCCATGCCTCCCGGGCACCTCATGAGTGGCTGGGCACAGGGAGAGCAAGTAGCAGCTCTGCCCCATGTCTGAGAGTCTCTGGTTCAGCATACCTGGGCAGGATTGAAAAAAAAAAAACTGCTGCAAGGTGGCATCTTGAATTCCCTACAAACCTCAATGAGCTTGGTTACCGTGTGGATGTGGTCGATTGTGCTGAAACCATTTTGGAAGCCAGTTTGCTCGCATGGTTGTCCTTCATCTAATGTTCTGCCAATCCTGTTCAGGATGACTCAAGTGAATAGCTTGTAAATGGGGGACAAAAAAGAAAGAGGAGAAAGACAGAGGGGAGGAGGAGAAGAGGAGGAAGGGAGGGTAAATTCCCTTGCGGCTTTTGGTTTTTTTGCTCTTTGGCCTTTTGCTCCTTCTTTTGAGTAGGACTCAGCTCGGGTGAGATCCCTCTCTCTTTGGTGGGAGATTTAGGCTCTTTTGTATGGTCTAAGTTCGGACCAGAGCTAGAGTTTGTTCATTATATTGGAGTGCTGTGGAAGAGCTTTTGTACTATTAAAGGCCTTTTTGGAACTGCACCGGACTCGTGAGTTTTCATCTGTTCCCCGGCGTCCTCAGAAGTAGAAGAGAACTTAGGTCCTGACACTGTCGGGGACCCTGGCGGAGTTCCCGACAGCACCGTGGGTGTTGATGATTCAGGCTGTGATAGACTTGTCTGCTGGATGGAGTTCTGGGCCAGATTAAAAAAAACTGCTACAGGGTGGGTGTCAATGATCTGAACTGTGATAGGCTCGTCTGCTGGATGGAGTTCTGACCATCCAGAGAGGGTGGTCCAGATGGTGAAAATGGAAGCCCTCATGGAGTGCTGGGGGCTGTCTGACTTGTTGTGAGGCTCTTCTAGGGTGGCAGGCCAGGTCTAGAACCAGCCATCCCTCAGGAGCACCTCGTGAGGGGCTGGGCACAGGGGAGAGCTGGTAGCAGCTCTGCCCCCATGACTCTGAGTCTCTGGATCGGCATACCTCGGCCAGATTGAAAAAAAAACTGCTGCAGGGTGGGTGCCGATGATCTGGGCTGTGATAGGCTGTCTGCTGGATGGTGTTCTGGGCCGGATTGAAAAAAAAAAACTGCTGCAGGGTGGGTGTCAATGATCCAGTTGTTATAGGCTCATCTGCTGGATGGAGTTCTGACAAGAGGGAGGTCCTGACGTGGAAAATAGTAGCCCTCATGGAGTGGGAGGGGGTTTGTCTGGCTTATTGTGAGGCTCTGCTGGGGTGGCAGCCCAGGGCTAGAATACGCCATCCCTCCAAAGCACTTCGTGAGTAGCTGGGCACAGGGAGATCTTGTACCAGCACCGCCCCATGTCTCTGAGTCTCTGGATAGGCATACCTGGGCCGGATTGAAAAAACTGCTGCAAGGTGGGTGTCAATGATCCGGGCTGTGATAGGCTCATCTGCTGGATAGAGTTCTGATGAGCGGGAGGTCCGGATGTGGAAAATTGCTTCCCTCATGGAGTGGGGGTGTTGTTTAGCTTGTTGCAAGGCTCTTCTGGGGTGGCGGGCCATGGCTAGAATGCACCATCCCCAGAGCGCCTCGTGAGCGGCTGGGCACAGGGAGAGTTGGTGGCAGCTCTGCCCCATGTCTCTGAGTCTCTCAATCAGCATACCTGGGCGGATTGGAAAAAACTGCTGCATCGTGAGTGTCGATGATCTGGGCTGTGATGGGCTCATCTGCTGGATGGAGTTCTGGGCAGAGAGAAAAGAAATGCTGCAAGGTGGATGTCGATGATCTGGGCTGTGATAGGCTACTCTGTGGAATGGAGTTCTGATGAGAGGGAGGTCTGAATGTGGAAAATGGTGGCCCTCATGTAGCGGGGGGTGGTCTGGCTTATTGCACGGCTCTGCTGGAGTGTTGAGCCAGGGCTAGAACCCCCATCCCTCCCATGCACCTTGTGATCAGCTGGGCACAGGGAGAGTTGGTAACAGCTCTGCCCCATATCTCTAAGTCTCTGGATCAGCATACCTGGGACGGATTAAAAAAAATGCTGCAGGGTGGGTGTCGATGTTGGGCTGTGATAGTCTGCTGCATGGAGTTTTGACAAGAGGGAGGTTCGGATGTGGAAAATGGTGACCCTCAAGGAATGGGTGTTGTCTTCTGGCTTGTTGCGAGGCTCTGCTGGAGTGGCGGGACAGGGCTAGAAATCGTGATCCATCCCGGGTGCCTCTTTGCGGCTCTGCACAGGGCTAGCTGGTAGCTGCTCTGCTCAATGTCTCTGAGCCTCTGGATCAGTATACCTGGGTCGCATTGAAAAGAAAACTGCTGCAGGGTTGAGTCGATGTTGGGCTATGATAGGCTCATCTGCAAGACGGAGTTCTGATGAGAGGGTAGTTTGGATGTGGAAAATGGCGGCCCTCAAGGAGTTGGGGGTGTCGTCTGGCTTGTTGCGAGGCCCTGCTGGGGTAGAGGACCAGGGATAGAAACCATGAACCCTCCTGGGCACCTCGTGAGTGGCTGGGAACAGGGCGAGCTGGGTGCAGCTCTGTCCATGTCTCTGAGTATCTGGATCAGCATACCTGGACCGGATAGAAAACAAACTTCTGCAACATGGGTGTTGATGATTTGGGCTGTGATAGGCTCGTCTGCTGTATGGAGTTCTGGGTCGGATTGAAAATAAAAATGCTGCAGGGTGGGTGTCGATGGTCTGGGCTCTGATAGGCTCTTCAGCTGGATGGAGTTCTGAAGAGAGGGGAGGTCTGGATGTGGAAAATGGCGGCCCTCTTGGAGTTGGGGGGGTCGTCTGGCTTTTTCCGAGGCTCTGCTGGGGTGGTGAACCAGGGCTAGAACCCGCGATCCCTCTTGGGCGCCTCGTGAGGGGCTAGGAACAGTGACAGCGCTTAGCCGATCTGCCTCATGTCTGAGTGTCTGGATCAGCATACCTGGGCCAGATTGAAAAAAAAAACTGCTGCAGGGTGGGTATTGATGATCCCAGCTGTGATAGGCTTGTCTGCTGGATAGAGTTCTGATGAGAGGCAGGCCCTAATGTGGAAAATGGCGGCCATCATAGAGTGGGGGGATCATCTGGCTTGTTGCGAGGCTCTGCTGAGGTGGCAGGCTAAAGCTAGTACCCGCAATCCCTCCCAAGAGCCTAGTGAGCAGCTGGGCGAAGGGAGAGCTGGTAACAGCTCTTCCCCATGTCTCTGAATATGTAGTTCAGCATACCTGGGCCAGATTAAAAAAATACAGCTAGAGGGAGGGTGTCAATGATCCAAGCTGTGATAGGCTCGTCTGCTAGATGGAGTTTTGGGCGGATTGAAAAAAAAAAACTGCTGCAGGGTGGGTGTCTATGATCCGGGCTGTGATATGCTCTTCTGCTGGATGGAGTTCTGATGAGAAGGAGGTCTGAATGTGAAAAATGGTGGATCTCATGGAGTGGGGGTGGGGTCGTCTAGCTTGTTGCGAGGCTCTGCTGGGGTGGTGGGCCAGGGCTAGAACCCGCCATCCCTCCCCGGTGCCTTGTGAGCGGGTGTGCACAGGGAGAGCTGGTAGCAGTTCTGCCCCTTGTCTTTGAGTCTCTGGATCAGCATACCTGGGCCAGAATGAAAAAAAAAAACTGCTGCAGGGTGGGTGTCTATGAATCGGGTTGTGATAGCCTCGTCTGCTGGATGGAGTTCTGACGAGAGGGAGGTCCGGATTTGGAAAATGGCGGACCTCATGGAGTGGGGGATCATCTGGCTTGTGTGAGGCTCTGCTGAGGTAGCGGGCCATAGCTAGTACCCGCAATCCCTCCTGAGCGCCTCATGTGTGGCAGGGCAATGAGATAGCTGGTAGCAGCTCTGCCGCATGTTTCTAAGTATCTAGATCAGCATACCTGGGCCCGATTAAAAAGAACAGCTAGAGGGTGGGTGTCAATGATTCAGGCTGTGATAGGCTCATCTGCAGGATGGAGTTTAGGGCTGGATTGAAAAAAAAATGCTGCAGGGTGGGTGTCTATGATCCGGGCTGTGGTAGGGTCTTCTGCTGGATGGAGTTCTGACGAGCAGGAGGTCGGATGTGGAAAATGGTGGCCCTCATGGAGTGTGGGGGGTCGTCTGGCTTGTTGCGAGGCTCTACTGGAGTGGCAGGTCAGGGCTAGGACCAGTCAACCCTCTCGAGAGCCTCGTGAGCGCTGGGCACAGTGAAAGCTGGTAGAAGCTCTGCCCTATGTCTCTGAGTCTCTGGATCAGCATACCTGGGCCGGATTGAAAAAAAAACTGCTGCAGGGTGGGTATCGATGATCTGGCCTGTGATAGGCTCGTCTGCTGGATGGAGTTCTGCCGAGAGGGAGGTACAGATGTCGAATATGGCTGCCCTAATGGAGTGTGGGTGTCATCTGGCTTGTTGCGAGGCTCTGCTGGGTTGGCGCTATAAGCTAGATCCGGCCATCTCTCCCGGTGCCTTGTAAGCGGCCGGGCACTTTGAGAGCTGGTAGCAGCTCTACCCATGTGTGAGTTTCTGGATAAGCATGAAAAAAAAACTGCTGCAGTATGGGTGTCGATGATTTGGGCTGTGAGAGTATTGTCTGCTGGAAGGAGTTCTGGGCCTGATTGAAAAAAACACTACTGCAGGGTGAGTGTTGATGATCTGGGCTGTGATAGGCTCGTCAGCATACTTGGGACGGATTGAAAAAAAAAACTGTTGCAGGGTGGGTGTTGATGATCCGGGCTGTGATAGGCTCATCGGCTGGATGGAGTTCTGATGAGAGGGAGGTCCGGATTGGAAAATGGCGGCCCTCATGGAGTGCGGGGGTCGTTTGGCTTGTTTCGAGGCTCTACTGAGCTAGCAGTCCAGGGCTTGATCACTTGATCACTTGAATCCCATTATTCATCGATTTGCTCGAGAGGGCGCCAGTAACATTTCCATTGGACCCTATCACATGCCAATGTAGCACAATGGCATCTGGTTGATTCAGGAATATGAAGAGCCTCAAACCGTTCCTTCATGGTCTTTACAAGGAAGTCTGACCATCTTGTAGGTGGGTGGCCACGTGATCTTTTGACATCCCGTGGGATCCAGTCAGTAATGGCTCTAGTCCAGCGGTTGTCTCCAAATCGCATCACATGTCCAGCCCATCTGATTTTCTATGCCTTGGCAAACGAGACAGCATCCCTGATTCTGGAATAGCGACGGAGGTCAGAACTCCGGATTCCTTCTCTCACTTGAGTGAGGCATGATATTCCAAGCATAGCTCTTTCGATTCCTCTCTGGGAGACCTGAATAGCATTCTCATCCTGCTTTCGTAGGGCCCAGGTCTCTGAGGCGTATGTTAATGCAGGGAGAACGGTGGAGTCAAAGAGATGTGCCCGGAGCCAGAGGTTCTTTGTCCTTTTAGCTATTTCTTCGATGCCTTTGAAGGCATTCCATACTGCTCTCTTCCTCCTGCGCAGCTCAGGTTTTAGGTCGTTCATCATGTTGATTTCTCGACCTAGGTACACATAACTGCTGCATTCAGAGATGTTTGTTCCATTGAGAGTGAATGGGGCCTCAGGAACTAGTTCATTCTTCATGAACATTATTTTCTTTAGATTCAGCTGTAGACCTATCTTTCCACATTCTCGGTTGAAGTCAACCAGCATTTGTGCCGCTTGGCTAATGTTTGGTGTTATTAGAATGATGCCATCAGTGAAGCGGAGGTGGTGTAGTTGCCGACCATCTATCTTCACTCCCATTCCTTCCCATTCTAATTGTTGCATGATGTTCTCGAGGGTGGCACTGAAGAGTTTTGGTGAAATGGTATCACCCTGTTGAACCCCTCTTTTCACATTAATGATCACTTCTTTGTAGAATGGTGAGATCCTGGTGGTGAATCCGTAATACAGCTCACGAAGGATGTTGATGTATTGGGCAGTCCAGGGCTAGTACCGCATACCCTCCCGAGCGCCTCATGAGCGCTGGGCACAGGGAGAGCTGGTAGCAGCCCTGCCCCATGTCTCTGTGTATCTAGATCAGCATGCCAGGGCCAGATTGAGGGTGGGTGTTTGTCGGGGAATGCTGCGGGGTCCCCGACAATGCCGGGAAGCGAAGTTCCCTTCTACCTCCGAAGTCGGCAGGGAATGGATGAAGACTCAGGAATCCGATGCAGTTTTAAAAGGCTTTACTTATCACAGGTTCAGGCATACAAATCAGCAATAGGAAAAACCCGTGCTTAGTGAGTGGCTGGGCAAAAGGGAGAGCCAGTAGAGCTCTGCCCCATGTCTGTGAGTCTGGAGTTGAGTCTAGAGTTGAGTATGTAATTTCAAATGCTGGATTTTGAGATGACTACAAGAGTATGCTACCCGCACGGCAGAGCCTGGCAAGCTACCCGTGTCGTATTTCATATGCCAGATACCAGTAACAATTATAGACCTCATTCCCATGTCCTGATGGAATGGTTTGAGACTCTTTATGTTCCTGGAGCAAGCAGGTGCCCTTGGGCTCTACTAGCATGAGACAGGACATATGGAAATGCTACTGGTGCCCGCTCGAGCCAATCGATGATGAACGGGAAGACAGTGATACAGTGATACAGGATTCCCGGCTAGAACCCCAGCCACTTGTAGGCCAAGATGGCGGCCACCACGTGTAAAGACCCTGTAAAAAAGGAGAAAAAGACAAGACTCCCAAGAAGGGTGCGAGCTCACAAAAAGAGAGCGAGAGAGAGAGAGAGAGAGAGAGAGGAGGCAGGTTGGTTTTATACCCCTACTACTCAGACCTCCCACTAATGGAGTGCGGGTGTCATCTGGCTTGTTGCGAGGCTCGCTGGGGTTGCAGGTCAGGGCTTGAACCCGCCATCCTTCCCAGGCGCCTCATGAGTGGCTGGGCACAGGGAGAGCTGGTAGCAGCTCTGCCTCATGTCTCTGAGTCCCTGGATCAGCATACCTGGGCTGGATTGAAAAAAACTGCTGCAGGGTGGGTGTCTATGATCCGGGCTCATTTATTTGTATGAAACAATAAACCTCTAAGGATAGCTATAGCAATCCTCTTGGAAAAAGAAGATGTGAGGCATCACCTTTCCCAACTTCAAACTGTTCTATAAGACAGTAGTAATTAAAGCAGCGTGGTATAGAATACAAACATACCTGTGGACCTAAGGAATAGAATTGAGTATATTGTCACCCACCCTCAAACACATGGTTATTTAATCTTTGATAAATTTGCAAAGAGTCCAAAATGGAGTAAGGAAAGCCTCTTCAACAAGTGGTGTTCGGAAAACTGGGCAGTGACATGTAAAAAAATGAACTTGGAACTCTTTTTAACACCATGCACATTAATCAGATCAAAATGTATTAAAGATCTCAATATCAGACCTGAATCTATAAAGTATATTGAAGAAAATATAGGAAAAACCCTCCACGACATTGAAGCTAAAGACATCTTCAAAGGTGAAACACCATTAACAAAGCAAATAGAAGAAAAGATAAACATATGGGACTACATGAAACTATAAAAGCTTCTGCACCTCAAAAGAAACAGTGACTAAGATACAAAGACAATCCACAGAATAGGAAAGAATATTCACCCAATACCCATGAGAAGGGGTTCATATTCAGGATATATCAGGCACTGGTAGAGCTTTACAAGAAGAAAATAAACAACCCCATCAAAAAAGGGAGAAGAAATGAACACAAACTTCAACAGGGAAGAAATTCGAATGGCCATAAAACATATTAAAAATGCTCATCATCACTAATCATCAGAGAGATACAAATCAAAACAACAATGAGATATCATTTTACACCACAGAGACTGGCACATATCCAAAAGAAAAACAACAACAACTGCTGGCGTGGATGTGGGGAATAGGGGACACTCATCCTTTGTTGGTGGGAATGCTGGCTGGTACAGCCTTTCTGGAAAACAATATGGACATTCCTCCAAAGACTAGAAATTGAACTCCCATTTGACCCAGCCATACCACTCCTTGGGAATATACCCTGGGAAGCCAAAAACACGCAGCGGAAACACCATTCCTACTTTTATGTTCATAGCAGCATTATTCACAATAGCCAGAATCTGGAAACATCTAGACTGCCCTAGAATCGATGACTGGATAAAGAAGCTTTGGTACATCTACACAATGGAATACTATGCAGCTGTTAGGAAAAATGAAGTTATAAAATTTGCCTATAAATGGATGGACATGGAGATCATGTTGAGTGAAATTAGCCAGAAGGAGAGAGACAGATACAGAATGACTGCATTTATTTGCATGACATAAATATATATTTACATATTATGATACCAATATCCAAGGTCAAGTGAAACATATATCAGGTGGTCTTGTCAAGGGTGAAAATTATCACAAATGTGTGAGAGTCAGAGGCTAGGTAAGACAGAAAATGGAACAGTGTGCTAACAATTGTCGAAAGTGCGAATACCAACCCAGAACTGAGCATTAAATACAGGCAAAAAGATACACATGACAACCCTTTAATGTATGTTCTGTAATCCACAATCTGGAAGGGAAGGAAAAGAGAAACATATAGAAAGGGAAAGGAAAAAGAACCTGTCATGCAGGCGGGTTGCGGGAGGGGGTAGGGAACTGGGGACATTGGTGGTGGGAGATGCGCACTGGTGGAGGGGATGGGTGCTGGAACGCTGTATGGCCGAAACCCAAATATGAACATCTTTGTAATTGTATATCTCATGGTGGTATAATAAAATACAAAAAAGAAGAAATTTAAATGGCCAAAAAGCATATGCTAAAATGCTCTTAATCACTTATCATCAGAGAGATTCAAATCAAAACAACAGTGAGATATCATCTCACACCACAGAGACTGGCATATATCCAAAAGAACAAGAACCACCAGTATTGGCACAGATGTGGGAAGAAAGGTACTCTCAGTCATTACTGATGGGGATGCTAACTTGTTCAGTATTTTTGGAAAATAGCATGGATATTCCTTCAAAAACTAGAAATTGAGCTCCCATTGACCCCAAAATTCTGGGAATGTACCCTGAGGGTCCTAATCTGCAAGTCTATGTTCATTGCATCACTATTCAAAATAACCAATAATGGAAACAACGTAAGTACCCAAGAACAGACAACTGGATAAAGAAACCATGGTACATCTACACAATGGAATACTATGCAGCTGTTAGGAAAATGAAGTCATGAAATTTGCCTATAAATGGATGGACATGGAGATTGACATGCTAAGTGAAAGGAGTCAGAAGGAGAGGGACAGATATTGAATGACTGCATTCATTTGTGGGATATAAAAAATAGTAGGAGACTAATATCCAAGGTCAGAGAAAACAAGGGGCCAGGAGGACTTGTCAGTGGTTGGAATCTACAACTAGTATAGTGGTTGGAGGATAGGTAAGATAGAAAAGGGAATAGTTTGGCTAACAGTAGTTGTAAGTAGTAATGCTAGAATGGATCTGAGAACTGAAAGTAAAGAGTTATACATGATTGAAAAAGGGTCATTTACCTGGATTCATCTCTAGACAGCTCGATGGGCTGGGCTGGAAGGTTTTGGCAGACTTATTTTTTTTTTTTTGGGTCACACCCAGCAATGCTCAGGGGCTACTCCTGGTTCTGCACTCAGGAATTACTCCTGGCGGTGCTCGGGGGACCACATGGGATGCCGGGGATTGAACCCGGGCCGGCATGGGCTGGCAGCGTGGAAGGCAAACGCCCTACCCGCTGGTCTATCACTCCGGCTCGGTTTTGGCAGACTTCTATCTATAAAATAAGAAAGGAGAAAGGAGAAGGCCTGTCGGGGGATGCCGCTGGGGTCCCCGACAGTGTCAGGACAGAAGTTCTCTTCTACCTCCGAGAACGTCGGGGAACAGATGAAAACTCGAGTCCGGTGCAGTGCCAAAGAAGGCTTTTGATAGTATAAAAGCTCTTCCACAGCACTCCAATATAATGATCAGACTCTAGCTCTGGTCGAACTTAGACCATACAAAAGAGCCTAGGTCTCCCACCAAAAGAGAGAGGATCTCACTCGAGATGAGTCCTACCCAGAAGAAGGAGCAAAAGGACAAAGAGCAAAAAGCCAAAAGCCAAAAGCAAAAGGCTGAGGAGCCAAAAGCTGAAAGCTGAGGAGCCAAAAGCCAAAGTGAAAATGCTGAAGGGGCCTCAGTCAGTCCCCTTATATACACCAAAGTAATCCAGGGAGGGTCGTGTCAACAAAGAACTCTAAACAGAGTGTAGTGTCACACCCTATTGCAGGTATAAACAAAGGTTATGCCAAGGACTAATCGTGAGATTATCTATTATGTAAAACACTGGAGAGAGGGCTGATATAAAGTAATACATCTTAACTTCATGAGCTTCATGTAATCTAGATGGTACCCACAAGGTCCTTCTTATTATTATCTGCACCAGGGTGATTCTGAGTATCTTGTTCTCGTGTACTGAAAGGGTCACACTTGCCTGCTTAGAGCAAACTAGTATGATCCTTCCTATAGTCTTCCTATAGTCTCAACGTAGCCTGGATGGTAGTCTCATGGTAAATTCTAACTGTCCCACGTTGGGTGCAGTGGGTATAAAGAGGAGCTGTGCCCAATCTAGAAAACATAAAAGTCTTAGTAGATGTATAAGTCAGAAGTTATTTAGTCAAGGTGACTTCTGTAACTGCCATACCCTCTAGCAGTGTTTACATAGAAGAGAGGTCTCATTAGAATGAACCTTGGCATAAATAAATTAAGCTGGGAGTGGGCAAAATAACAAAACTCCAAGAATAGCTAAACCTGTCCTCCAACAAAGGCCCTTATGCCATTTTGGCTTCTCCTTGCCTTCTCCCTTTCTTCTCCTCCTCTCTGTTCTCTTCCCTGTTAGGACTTAGCACATGGTAGTGTTCAACTTGGCCTAGGGTTCTAAACCTACACGTGGCTGGGACCCAGCTAGGAACCTAAGTCCGGGGTTTTTCCTGTGTTGGATTTTATAGTAGAACCTGTGAGAATAAAGCCTTTTAAAACTGCACTGGATTTCTGAGTTTTCATCCATTCCCGCCTGCTTCAGAGGTAGAAGGGAACTTGTTCCCTGGTATTGTTGGGGACCCCTGTGGCTCCCCCAACAGGTGGGTGAGCCATGGAACCAGATAATGTTCTTTTGCTATTTGATAAGCCTTATTTTGTCAAAACTACCAGGATGTTTTCACAATACAAAAATATGTATAACCCTTGAGCTAAGGAATACAAGTTATTTTGAACATGCTATAAAAACCCCTATAACTATAAAGGTAGTCGATTTTGAACTCTAACAGTACTCATCTCAAGAAGGGAGATGCAGAGCCACCTGCCCCTCGAGGTGTTGCAGGTGTGGCTGCGGTGCCCGGCTGTGTTGGCAGATGGCAGACAGGAGATAAACTTGTCTCCACTCCCAGGGCTCTGCCCTGCGGGCCCTGGATTGTGGATGGTTTGACATAGGAAAAGACTGGGCCCCTTGGGATGAACCCAGACCTATAGCAGAGCCTGGCAAGCTACCCATGGCGTATTCGATATGCCAAAAACAGTAACAATAGAGATGAACTGGACAAGGGACAGACCAGATGCACAGCTGCTGCCCGGCCCACATGGAGCAGCCCATGGAGTCTCTGAGGAATCGGCTAGTCCCCAGGCAAGACCAATGTAGCATCTAGGGTAAAGCAGTCATGGGGTGGGGAAGCCACAGTGGCTGGAGTTGGAGCAGGGATTTGGACTCTCCTCTCTCCATGCCATGGGTGTGGCTATAGGCTCTAAGCCTCTGCAACCAGATGAACCAGACATGGGCAGACCAGATGCACAGCTGTGATAGTGCACAGTCACACAAGATAACAAAGTAGGTTAGGATCAGGTCCTTCCCAGGATCTTTCACATTTGTACACTATGATGATCATTGTAGTTGTGACAAACTGGGGAGGTTGATGGGGAATGAGGAACTACAATGTCACACTAGAACTCACTACTGAATATACACATAGATAATTGCATCATAAACCATAAGGCAAGTCACAAGGTGTAGGAGAAGAGAGAGACAGAAATACAGAGACAGAAATAGAGATCGAGAGAAAGATGAGAGACTCAGATGCACAGGGGAGAGCTGCCATCTGGCTCTCCCTAGCTCAGCTGACCATGAGACTCCCAGGAGGCAAGTTTTGGGAGTGGGCTCATCACCTCTTTAGGGCCTTAGAAGCAACCGGATGAGACTCGCTCACCATAATAGCCGCCATTTTCATGGTCCAGACCTGGTACATCAAACTGTATCACTGTATCACTGTCTTCCCGTTCATCATCGATTTGCTCGAGCGGGCCCCAGTAACATCTCCATATGTCCTGTCTCATGCTAGTAGAGCCCAAGGCATCTGCTTGATCCAGGAACATAAAGAGCCTCAATCCATTCGGAATGAGGTCTATAATTGTTACTGGTATTTGGCATATATATCAAATACAACATGGGTAGCTTGCCAGGCTTCACCGTGCAGGTAGCATATTCTTGTAGCCATCTCTAAGTACAGCATTTATTGAGCCGGGCGCTGATAGGCTGGTCTGCTGGGTGGAGGTCTGACGAGAGAGAAGTCTGGATGTGGAAAATGGAGGCCCTCATGGAGTGGGGGGTTGTCTGGCTTGTTGCGAGGCTGTGCTGGGGTGGTGGGCCAGGGCTAGAACCCACCATCCCTCCCGGGCACCTTCTGAGCGGCTGGTCACGGGGAGAGCCAGTAGCAGCTCTGCCCCATGTCTGCGGAGTCTCTCGTACATCAAACCAGTGGAACCAATCATGTTCTAGAATATATTACAATCTATAATGTGTAAGAAAGGGAAGTGAGAAGGAGAGAGAGAAAGAGAGAAAGGAGATAAAGAACCTGCCATGGAGGCATGCTGGGGAAGGGGGGAGGGAGGTGGGGACATTGGTGATGGGAGATGGGCAAGGGTGGAGGGATGGGTGTTAGAACACTGTAGAACCAAAATTCAACTATGAACATCTTGTAATTATATCTAATGGTGGTATAATAAAATATTTAAAAATAAAAAAGAAGGGAGATGCAGACATCATATGTACTTGACCACATGGACAAGTAGCACATGGGCTCAGGCATCATGTATGTGTGCTTCCTTTGGTCAAGGTGGCTTCTATAGGTTTTTTCCCATGTTGTCCCATGTGGGGCTTCTAGCTAGGAGTTGGTTGCTAGGGTGGTTGCTAAGGAGGGTAGAGTTGGTAGTGTTCTTCTTTGAAAACTCCTTTTCTTGACCTTTTTCCTGCTGTTAGGTGGTGGGTCCAGTCTTCTCTGGTCTGACATAGTTTCAGGTAAAGGTTTTATCAGGCCTTAGTTCCTGTGCTCATGTCCTCATGGCCTTAGGGCTAGGTGGTTTTACTATACCTTAGGAATTCAATTGCCAGGGGGCCTTCCCTATCTAACTGCCTACTTCACTGTTGGTGCTCATGGCAGACTTTACCAGGCCTAAAACATGCAAAGCATGTCCCCTGGGAGCAGAGAGGTGGAAGTCTGAGTCTGAACATCCCTATCATTCTGAAAGCATTGAAGAATCTGAAATATGGACCAATGCAGGGACCCACTACTGCGCCCTGCATCATCTCCCATGATCTGCACAATCTTTTTTTTTTTTGTTTTTTTGGGTCACACCCGCAATGCTCAGGGGTTTCTCCTGGCTCTGCACTCAGGGAATTACTCCTGGCGGTGCTCAGGGGACCATATGGGATGCGGGGATCGAACCCAGGCCAGCACAGGATGGCAGCGTGCAAGGCAAATGCCCTACCCACTGGACTATTGCTCCGGCCCCCATTATCTGCACAATCTTAAGGAAAGCCATAGGTAAATGCAGTGATGTTGAGAGTACAAGATTGGGGCAGTTAAAATGGAGCCATGCTTGACATCTGGTGAGGATGTCAAGTAGGAAAACTGGCTCTTACATTTTATGTTTGGTTTTTGTTTGGGACCACAGCTGACAATGTTCAGAGACAACTACTGGGTCTGCACCTGGCCAGCTTGAGGCACCATTATGGGATGTCACTTTCAATCTCTTTCTCAAAGACAAGACTGCTGGCTGGAGATCAGGCTGCTTCTTGCTGAAGGGGAGCCAGACGAGCCCTAGAACAGGCAGGAATCTTAAGAGGAGACTGTTTTGGGGCCAGGGGTACTACAGCTCAGCACCTTGTCTCTGCAGCTCTGTATTACCACATCTACAGTCTGATGGCCTCCAACCTGGAAGAGACATGTTGTAGGCAGTGATATAGTTTGGACCTGTAATGAGCTTTTGCAGAATAAAATGTAAGGAAGACCTGCTCAGCCCTGAAGTAGCCCAAAGGCATGAAGATAGGCCACATCTATTTGAAATCTAAATATTAAGTGCTTTGGAGATTGGTGTTGAGGCAAAAAATAATCTGAGGCTCCACTCAGAGAGAAGGGTGGATACCTCAGAAAAGGAGATACTACAGTACCAGGCTTTCCTGACAAGGTCAGGATTAGCTATTTTTTTGGCTTTTGGGTCACACCAAATGATGCTTAAGGGTTACTCCTGACTCTGAACTTGGGAATACCCCTGGGGGTATTTGGGGAACCATAAAGAATGCTGGGGATAGAATTTGGGTTGGCTGCATATAAGGCAAAGGGCCGAAAAGGGCTGTATTCCACTCCCCTGGATTAACTTCTACATGTACAGAGAATGCCAGCCCAAGACTATCACTTCCTGTTGTTCATAGATTTGCTCGAGGGGGCACCAGTAACATCTCCATATGTCCTGTCACATGCTAGTGTAGCCCAAGGGCACCTGCTTGCTCCAGGAACATAAAGAGCCTCAAACCATTCAAACAGGTCATGGGAATGAGGTCTATAATTCTTACTGGTATTTGGCATATCAAATACGACATGAGTAGCTTGCCAGGCTCTGCTGTGCGGGTGGGATACTCTTTTTACTCTCCTCTCACCAAGTTGCCTCCCAAGACTATATGGAGGAATTATACATAACAAACAAAAAGCCATTAAGACTTAGTGTTCTCTCTTGAGCATGTTCTTTCTCTGTCCCACCATCCCTTACATCTCTATTTTTTTTTTTTAATAAAAATGATTTTGCTTCACTATTTTTCCTTCTCCAGATTCATTTCCTGCATGGGGAAGGACCTGAAAAACTTTGCTGAGGTGAGGACCAATTTTTCTTTCCTGGAGGAACAATTCCTTGCTCCAGTTCCTGGAGAACTTTGACGGTGGGGCCCAGGTCCTATACTGTGTGGAACCAGCAGCTTCAGGAGAGATTTGATGGCTGGTGGGAGGTGACCGTCCATGTGGGGCTGGTGCTCAGAGCTGACTTGGCCAGCTGTAACCATTTTCTTGATTGGGTAACCCTGGGTGGCAGAGCAGAGCAGTTCAAACACTTTTCTTGAGGTGACCTTCCTTCCTCCCTGCTTTACAAAACTACCTGCAACAGACACATTTGATAATATTAGACAGGCCAGGTCCTGTTAATAATAATAGACACAGGCCCTCCATGCTTTACCAAAGCACTGTTAAGTGAGCAAAATGGCAGACTGGTTTAATGAGCCCAAAGGCCCCCCATGTTGCTGTGGAAAGTCACTAAGGGCATGTCATCGCCCCCCCATCGGCCTTGGGAAGAACATTTGGGCAGGCTCAACACGGCAGCCTTGAAAAATAAGTTTCATTGCCCCTCATATTATCTAGAAACCACTCAGGTGCAGGCAGGCCATACTGACATTTAGAACATCCTGGGACATATCAATACAACCTGTTTGTTCAACTTGAGTGATGTCTTTCTTTGAACTATGTTCTTTGAAGTTTGTGCAGGTTATGACACAGATAGTGGCTATATAATCTAAAACTTCCCTTACTCGGGGGTCTTGCTTGTACTGTGCACCTAAAGTTTGTCCCCTGCTAGCTGGCTTAATAAACTCTGCTTGTGTTTTGCATTACTGGCTGGATTCGTTGTGATTCCTAAGAACTTGAGACTCCAGATCCTAACATTTGCGGGCTATACGGGATCTGTTTGCTGTTCTTGGAACTCACAAACAACAACTGGTACCGGATTTGTTAAGGCCTTCTCAAGAATCTGTTTGGGCAGGTTGGACATGCAGACGGAACTAGGTTGCAGGGACTGTGGTAGGAGAGGCTGGCTATTCTCCCCTGGGAGGACGAGGTCCTCATCTGGTGCCTAGGCAATTTGGATTTTGGAACCAACCTGGAGACTCCATTGTTAACAACTACGGGAGATGTCCCTGAAGAACATGGTCCCCGCAGACTAAGTGGATGCCGTTTGGACTGATACCAAGTAAGGCTCTAGACCTGGAGAGAAGAGTATGTGTGGATTAGAGAAAAAGTGTGCAGAGGACCGGTCCAAGTGAAAGTATGAGAATTTGTGTGTTTGCTGGAATTGTGTGTGTAGGAATTACTGTGTTTCCCCCTTTGTTAATCCCCTTATTTTCAGGAAAAATGGGACAAAATCAGGTAACCCCTAAATCTCTTGTTTTGAACCATTTTCCAGAAGTTCAAAAGATCTCATCTTTAAAGTTCAAAAGATTTAGCATCTAACTTAAACTTAAAAGTTCAAAAGATTTAGCATCTTAGTTGGTACTGCTAGGTTAAGATGCTAAAATTCATAATTTGTTTTTGCAAAAGGGGCGCTTTCCTGACCTGATTGGAAGGGTTCAGAAGGGTGAAGTAACACGGAACCATCCCAATAGGCCTACATGGCTCAGTTTACTCTGAAGTGGTCCTTCCTCCTTCACCCACCTCAAGTATCTCCCTTGGTCATAGTAAATTGTTTGCTCGAGCATGTGTGCATTTGTATGCATAATGGCCATCTATGTAGTAAATTTTCTGTATCTGTGTGTTTTTATGTACAAATTGCAAAGGTTCAAATGTTTTTGAAATGTGGTGAACCATGAAAATGCTAAAAAATTTCTAAATTGTTAACTAAAAGGTTAAAAGGTAAATAATATCAGAAGTTCTCATAAGCTTCAGAAACTGGGCTGTTTCAGAAAGGCAAGAGCCAGACACCAGAGGTAAAATCAGGGCTTTGTGAAATAGTTGGATTTTTCTATGAGAAGCTAGGCTGCTCCATAAATAACTAAATGGTAAAAATTATCAATTTGTGCTAGTTATGTTTTGTAAATAATAAAAAGTTGCTGTATTAAGGGTTAAAGATTCTAAATGCTTTTATAAGTAAAAATCGAAGGTATCAGAAAGTTAAAATGCACGTGAATGAAATTTTTGTTTTGCTGAATAAGGTACAAAAAGTAAAAAATGGAAAAAAAACCCAACTTTTTAATAAGTTAAAGGAGTTTAGTAAGTTGAGATGTAAGGCAAAATAAGAAAGAAAAATGGATGAAGATATCATCAGTGGGAAAAGGAAAGGAATCCTGTAAGCATAAAGCTGGTTAAAAACAAAGTAAGGCTACAGAACAGAATGTAAAGGAATGTGCAGAATGTCTGAGAATGCGTAAAAGGTGTAAGGTTGTGTTCTAAGGAAAGAAGCAAAAACTAAACTGTTATCATGTCCACAGAATTGTTTAGTACCCTTTTGGCAAGGGCTATAGAAATATTAAATAAATGGTATGGACTCCTGTTACAGTGTTCTTAAATAATTGAAACTCAAGGTTTTAAACATAAAATTAAACACTTGATCACTTGATCACTTGATCACTTGACATCCCGTTATTCTTCAATTTGCTTGAGCTGCTACCAGCTCTCTCTGTTGCACTCCCTGTGCTCCACTGACAATGAGGCGTCTGGGAGGGAGAGTGACTTCCGGCCTGAGCCCACCATCCCAATAAAGCCCCTGAAGAATCCAGAGGAACCCCCACGCTGTGCTGGCAGCTTTTTTCATAATCCGGACTCCACAGCTCATCAGAGCTCCACCCAAGAGAGAAAATTAAACAAATGCATCATTAAACTGTACCATTCTATCTTTACAAATGTTAATGCATCTTTAAAATAGGTAAATAGTTGCTTTTTCTTTCTTTGCACCTTCAACATATTTTCACTTATTGATTGATTGATTGATTGATTGATTGATTGATTGCTTTTTGGGTCACACCCGGCGGTGCTCAGGGGTTATTTCTGGCTCTGCACTCAGGAATTATTCCTGACGGTGCTCGGGGAACCATATGGGATGCAGGGGATCGAACCCGGGTCAGCTGCATGCAAGCCACTGAACTATCACTCCGGCCTCCAATATATTTTTTAATGCTTCATGGCACCTATGTTGGTTTGCATAAATACCAATAAAAATGTCTTTCCTCTATGTAGTAGGGGTCTAACCCTCGTGCAAACAGGAAAGTCAGCTATGGGACCCCAAAGCCCTCTTCCAGGGAAACAGAGTCAAAAGGAATTGGTCTAAGTGACAGAAGCATATACTTAACAGGTACTGTTACAAGTGTCTAACAGACCTCAGGGAAACCTAGAGGCTACCCAGCCCAAGGAAGGAACAGAAATCATCTCTGCTGTGAAAAGCGAGGAATCTTCAGATCTGCAATAACTGATAAAGGCACTGCAGTAGGAATTTACTTCAGCCCCTCAAAGGAATGTGGCTGCTCTTGAGGCCCCAATGAAAAACCCAAGGCCACCTCCAGCTCATTGTGGGACCTGATCTTCATATGTTATGGCCAGACCTGGGATAGCCCTGATGTCACAGGTAAAAATATTAATGCCATTGATGTAGGCAGATGGGGGTCGGGTGGGGGAGGGGGTGCTGCATGGCAGTGAACTGTTGCCATTTATTTATTCCTTTGGAACCAGGAATAAAGACTTGATAAGACCTATTAACCAACAATAGCCCTGAGGAAGCTGGATCCACCCTCTTCCTCCAAGTCCTTAGCCTCCATCAACCTTTGATGGCCCAGCAGAAGATTCCAGAGCATTCCAGCCCAAGAAGATAAAAGCCCCCTTTGGAAACCATTTGGGGTTCGCTCTCTGTCTCTGAAGCAGCCCACATTCTTCCTTGAGCATGTTACTCTCTCTCTCTCTCCCTTCTCATTCCCAGTCCTAAAACCTCCTTAATAAAATCTGTTTTTACTTCACTACTCGTCTACTCTTGAAAATTCTTTTTTCTGTGAGGAAGACAAGAACCCCGAGGAAACCCTGGGTAAGGCCTAGGACTGACTTTCCTTTCCTGCAAAGAACAATTCCTCACTCCAGACTGAGTCTATGGCTCCCCAAGAAATATCAGGTGGCGGGATCAACTCCCATACCCAGAGATCAAGCAGGCTTCAGGTGTGGCTTGATGGCCACCTCGTGGGGCTGGTGGGGTTCAGGCCCATGCCGTGCAGGGACTCATTGCAGACTTTATCAGTCCTTAGCCTGCCCAGCAGGTCCCTAGTGGTAGAGGTGGCTGGGGAGAAAGCGACCATCTCTCTCCCCCTTTCTGCCTCACATAAGCCACCCATAGGGCCCACCTACATCACCATCATTGGTAGGTTTCCTGCTCTGTCTTTGCCAATCCCCAGAACTTCTTAGTAAGAAATGGGGTACCCCAAATGGAGAGTTGTCCAAGCTTGCTGTGTTTATGCAAAAGAACAAATCAGATTTATTAAGTGATCTGGCAAATTTTAAATGAAGTTGGAAAGAAAATCATGTTTATAATTCTAACTATGAGGAAGTGTGGGCACCAGTAACATCTCCACACGTCCTGTTGCAAAGCAAATGTACCCAGGGACATCTGCTTGCTCCAGGAACTAGGAAAAGCCTCAAACCACTGTTACAGGTCATGGGATGCTCGAGCAAATCGATGAACAATGGGAAGACAAGTGATACAAGTGACAAGTGATGAGGAAGAGTCCTCATAAAGCTAAAGGAAAAGGGACAAGTATTAAGTTAGCAAAACGGCAGGCTGGTTTAATGAGCCAAAAGTCCCACATGTTGGTGTGGAAAATCACCAAGGGCAAGTCATCACCCCCATCCAGCCTTGGGAAGAACATTTGGGCAGGCTCAGCCTGGTATCTTTGAAAAGTAGCTGTTTCACTGCCCCTCATGTTATCTAGAAACTTCTCAGGTGCAGGTAGGGCATGCTGATGTTTAGAACATCCGGGACGTATCAATATAACCTTTTTGTTCAACTTGAGTGATGTCTTTCTTTGAGCGATGTTCTTTGAATTTAAGTTTGAGCAGGTTATGATGCAGATGGTGGCTATATAATCTAAAGCTTCCTCTTACATGGGGTTCTGCTCTGCCTGTGTGCCTAAAGTTTGACTCAGCTAGCTGGTTTAATAAACTCCGCTTGTGTTTTGCATTACTGGCTGGATTCATTGTGATTCCTAAGACTTGCAACTCCAGACCCTAACAGCACCTGCAACAGACACATCTGACAAGATTAGACAGCCCAGGTCCTGTTAATAATAATAGGCAGAGGTCCACCAAGAGACAGAGGAAGGGTGAGATTCTGGAGATCCAGGACAGAAATTTTTCCTGATATATAGCTCTGAGAAGTCTCTGCCAGACCTGGAAGATTTCTTCAGTGAGTTGATAGTTTGGCTTGTTTTTCTAGAGACTTAAAAACTTAGAGACACATTTCTCTAGAGCCGCACAAAAAATAAACTGGAAGGATTGGAGCAGTCCCCTGTCTAGGGAACAAGTGTAATAGCTAAAGGCCACATTTCTCTAGAGCTGCACAAAAAGGACACCTGAAAGGTTGAAGTAATCCCCTGACTAGGGAACAACTGTAATAGTTAGAGGTCAAAGGTCAGTTTTGAGCCCAGAGGAGTAGGCTGTTTCAGAGTTTTAGAAACCATGTTACCAAAACAGTTCCTATCATGTGTACTTGTAGCTTAATGAATGACTTGTTTTTAATACTTTTTGGCTGCTTGTCTTATATAAACACAGCAAGACTAGAAACTTTACTCAGGAGCACCTCCTAATTTGTTGAGGTCCTGGGGCCTAAGGACAGAGCAGATTACTACGATTAACCAAGAAATCCAACCTGTCAGTCAGGATTAACTGAATTGGGACAAAGATCAGATAAGCACCAGAAACTGGAGGCAGAGTGGCCTGGAGGCCAGGAGTCCATCCCATCCCGCCCAGAGTTCCCTCTGCTTCTCTTTCTATCTGTTTTCGTGTACTATAATACATGTTTGTGCTCAGGGCTTATACCTACTTCCCTGGATGCTGGGAGAGGCATTGGCTGGCTGACTTACGGGAGTGAGAGGAGAAGGAGGTGGCAGCCTTGAGAAGGGGATCTGCCACTTTCTCTCAATTCACCTCTGCCACCCAGGAATGGCTGGGAATCTAGGAACTGGTGAAGTGTGAGACGAGCCCCCTCCATGGCCCACCAGCCTCTAGGTATCACCACGCCACGCACGGTGTCTAGGACTTGCACAGTAAGGCCACGTGCTCTGCTCAGTACAGGAATTGATTCCCAACACCCGATTTCTTGGGGAGCTGTGGCCTCAGGCTGGAGTGAGGAATTGCTCTTTGTAGGAAAGTCAGGCCTAAGCCTTTTGGGCCCCTTTGCCTTTCTTTCAGAAATGAATTCCAGGAGGAATACGCAATCAATTTGGGGTCAATCTCCAGCAACAACATGGTCACCAGAGCCTCATCAGAAATTGTCCCTGAGATTCTGATTCTTGCAGAGCCAAGAATAAGCCTGAGCACTGCTGGTTGTGATACAAAAACAAAAACAAACAAGTAAAGAATCTCAGGAGGGACAAGCAGTGGAAAATGAGACATTTTAAAATTCAGCTGCTAGAGAGAGCCGTTTCAACAGTAGTGGTTTCTTAGACTGGAGAATTGGGTGGAAAATGTGGAAAATAACTGTAGGTGACTTTTTCAGACTATAGTGTTAGTCTGCCTGATGTAGGTGTGCCCCATGGGAGGCTTATGTGAGGCCGGAAGGGGAGAGAGATGGTCGCTTTCTCCCTAGCCACCTCTGCCACCTGGGACGTACTGGGCAGGCTTAGGACTGATAAAGTCTGCGATGAGCCCATGCACGGCGTGGGCCTGAGTCCCACCAGCCCCACGAGGTGGCCGCCAAGCCACACCTGATGCCCGCTTGATCTCTAGGCTCGGGAGTTGATCCCCACCACCCGAGGTTTCTCGGGAGCCACGGACTCAGACAGGAGGGGAGGAATTGCTCTTTGCACGAAAGGAAAGTCAGTCCTAGGCCTTACCCAGGGTTTCCTCAGAGTTCTTTTCTTCCTCACAGAAAAAGAATTTTCAGGAGTAGATGAGTAGTGAAGTAAAACAGATTTTATTATGGAGGTTTTTAGGACTGGGAATGAGGAGGGAAAGTGAGAGTGACTCCCTCAGGAGGAGAAGGCAGGCTGCTCCAAGGGTGGAGAGCCCCAACTGATTTCCAAAGGGGGCTTTTATTTTCTTGGTCTGTAATGCTCTGTAATCTTCTGCTGGGCCATAGAAGTTTGATGGGGGTTAAAGGCTGGGAGAAGAAAGTGGATCCAGCTTCCTCAGAGTTTATTGTTGGTTAATGGGTCTCATCAAATTTTGGTTTCTTGTCGGGGACTGCCGGGGTCCCCAACCACACTGGGAAGCGAGTTCCCTTCTACCTCCGAAGCCAGTGGGGAATGGATAAAAACTCAGGAATCCAGTGCAGTTTTAAAAAGACTTTACTATCACGGGTTCTGATATACAATCCAAGAACAGGAAAAACCCGAATTCTAGGTTTCCCAGCTGAGCCCCGCCACATGTAGGCCAAGATGGCTGCCACCACTGTTGAAGCCCAACACAGAACTTTCTCCCTAGCCACCTCTGCCACCTGGGACGTACTGGGCAGGCTTAGGACTGATAAAGTCTGCGATGAGCCCCATGCACGGCGTGGGCCTGAGTCCCACCAGCCCCACGAGGTGGCCGCCAAGCCACACCTGATGCCCGCTTGATCTCTAGGCTCGGGAGTTGATCCCCACCACCCGAGGTTTCTCGGGAGCCACGGACTCAGACAGGAGGGAGGAATTGCTGATAATCTCTATCCTAGAGAGAGGCAAACGCCAAGGGAAGCCAAATGGCAAAAAGTCCCCTTCTTCTTTCTCCCAGCTTCTTTTATAGATAGAAGCCTGACAAAATCTTCCAGCCTAACCTATTGTGGGTTGGGCTATCTAGAGATGAAGCCAGGTAAATGACCCTTTTGAAATGTAGATCTTTAGGTGGGCCTTTGCTAGCTTCACAAAAGCCAGAGCTGATTTCCAGAGAAAAATCTCCCTAGCAGAGTGAGAAGAGGTCGCATCTCTGAACCAGAAAGCAGTTCAGAATGTAATTTGTAAGGAAATGGCATTAATACTTTATCATGAATATATAGCTAACAGATCCCTGGATCTGGATCTCACTGGATCCCACCTAAGGTCCAAAATCCATCAGAATAATTCACTTTGGCATTACCTTTAGAGTAAGAGACACGTTAGTTTGCCTGGAGGCTCACTGGCAAATCTCTGAACTAGGTGAATCGATTACGTTAGGTTGATCCAACGTAGCCGATTACGCTAAGGTTGATCCAACTCTTGGAATATCATGTATGTCCCATGAGGAGACCCGTGGGAACAGAATATTGATCTGGGTTAAGCGATATTCATGATAAAAATATTTATGCCATATAAAATTATGAAATCAATCAAAATCTGCCTGAACTCCCATTGTTTCTGCTCCGGAGGTTCCCCAAAGACACGGATCAGTTCTTCACATAAGCTAAGTGTAGCCGGAGGCTAAGGCTCAGTAGGCGTGTCACCCAACAGTTTCTGGTTCCTTATAGGGACTACATCGAATCCTGACAGGGGTTAGTTTTTTTTTAAATGCTTGGTTGATAAAGTTTGGGTCTCATGATTTCAGTGTTGTTGGCCTGTGCCTTGGACATTTAGCTTTATCATTCCATCCACCAAGCTTGAGAGTTTTGATGGGCTTGAGGACTTGCATCGATTTCTGTCCCTGTTTGCCACAGCAACTGATTTCTTTTGGTTCACCATTGCTCATCTGGTTTTATGGGTGTTAATGGTGGAGGTTCAGATTACTTTCCCTACCAGGTAGTGCTATTTAACTATGACAAGTGGGTCTCTAACTAGTTACTCCACTGATTAATTATGATTGATGAATGTCTACTGTCTGAGAACTAGAAGTGTCACATTCCACCTGTTCAAAATGTGAGAGGTGTTTGCATTAATACTCTTAGGCATATCTACTCCAACTCCAGGCTTCATAAAACCCTAGGTCCCCCACTGTGGTGCACTGGCTGGTGAATGGGGTGAGGTGAACCACTTGCCCTTAGAATATATATTGGCTTAGGCAGGGCAAACCCCCTGAGATGTGAAAGGGAAATGTTGGAGGTCCCCAGACTTTCCAGCATGTTGGATATGTATGACTCTGCAGGTCCATGGGTGGCGGTTATCATTTTTTCTTAAATCTTTTCTCCTTTTGTTCTTTTTGAATGGTCTCACGCAACTTTTACTGGAATACACAGATTAGTTCTTCAGCTCTATCAGATGCTTCTATGGTCGAAATCAGCCAGCATTCGTGCTGCTTGGTTAATGTTTGGTGTTATTAGAACGATGTCATCAGCGAAGTGGAGGTGTTGTGCTGTTGATCATCTATCTTCACTCCCATTCCTTCCCATTCTAATTGTCGCATGATGTTTCAAGGGTGGTGCAGGAGAGTTTCAGTGAAATGGGATACCCTGCTGAACCTCTCTTTTTTATATTTTATTTTACTACCGTGATATATACAATTACAAAGATGTTCATAAGATGTTCATATTTGGTATGGGTCATACAGTGTTCCAGCACCCATCCCCACGAGTGCCCATTTTCCACCACCAATGTCCCCAATTCCCCCCACCCCCCAGCCTGCCTCCATGGCAGGTTCATTATTTCTTTATCTTTCTCTCTACCTCTTTCTCTTTTCCTTCCCTTCCACCTTGTGGATTAAAATCACTTGATCACTTGATATCCTGTTATTCATCGATTTGCTCGAGAGGGCTCCAGTAGTATTTCCATTTGACCCTATCACGTGCCAGTGTAGCCCAATGGCATCTGGTTACCTTCAGGAATACAAAAGCCTCAAACTGTTTGTTCAGGGTCTTGACGAAAAAGTCTGACCATCTTGTAGGTGGGCGGCCACGTGATCTTTAGACGTACCGTGGGATCCAGTTGCTAACTGCTCTAGCCCAGCGGTTATCTCCAAATCGTATTACATGTCCAGCCCATCTAATTTTCGATGCCTTGGCAAATGAGACAGCGTCACTGACTCTGGAACAGCGACGGAGGTCGGAGCTCCGGATTCCTTCTTTCACTTGAGTAAGGAGTGATATTCCAAGCATAGCTCTTTTGATTCCTCTTTGGGAGACCCGAATAGCATTCTCATCCTGCTTTCGTAGGGCCCAGGTCTCTGAGGCGTATGTTAATGCAGGGAGAACTGTGGAGTTGAAGAGATGTGCCTGGAGCCAGAGGTTCTTTGTCTTTTTTAGCTATTTCTTTGATGCTTTTGAAGGCATTCCATTTCGCTCTCTTCCTCCTGCACAGCTCAGGTTTCAGGTCGTTCATCATGTTGACTTCTCGACCGAGGTACACATAACTGCTGCATTCAGATATGTTTGTTCCATTGAGAGTGAATGGGGCCTTCTGGAACCAGTTCATTTTTCATGAACATATTTTTTGTTGAGATTCAGCTGTAGACCTATCTTTCCACATTCTCGGTCAAAGTCAGCCAGCATTTGTGCCGCTTGGCTAATGTTTGGTGTTATTAGAACGATGTCATCAGCGAAGTGGTGGTGGTGTAGTTGCCGACCATCTATCTTCACTCCCATTCCTTCCCATTCTAATTGTCACATGATGTTCTCGAGGGTGGCGCTGAAGAGTTTTGGTGAAATGATCTTTTGACATCAATGATCACTTCTTTGTAGAATGGTGAGATTCTGGTGGTGAATCTGTAATACAGCTCACGAAGGATCTTGATGTATTGAGTTTGAACGCCCTGTTTGGCTAGGGCTAACTGACTGAAACAGATGAGTGAAAGTAATGGCAGAGTAACTGACTAAAATACTTGATAGTTTACAGAAACTCAGTGTAGGTTGGGTATTAGCCTCAGCAATGTGCTGCATGCATGAGGGAGCCCTGAGTTTGATCTCCCCAAATAACAATAAATCACATGCATGCATGCAAGATAAATAAATGCAGAGAAAGTGGTATGCACAATTTCTCTCATGCAAATGGATGAAGAATGCAATTTTTTAAATCATTTAAAAAATATTTGTAGTGAAGAGAGAGAAAAAGGGCGTTTGCCTTGCACGCGGCTGGCCCATGCCAGCCTGGTTCGATCCTTGGCATCCCATATGGTCCCCCAAACACCACCAGGAGTGATTCCTGAGTGCAGAGCCAGGAGTAGCCCCTGAGTATTGCCGGGTGAGACCCAAAAAAGCAAAAAAAAAAAAAAAAAATTCTAAATGCAGTGTGGTTTCTTCCTTGAATTCATTGATAGGTGTTGGGAGCTGAGCATTACTTTGTAAAGAAGTAGTGCACACATCATCAGATGGACAATAAAGGGGTTAAGGCATCATTGAGCATGACCTCTGATCACAGAGCTGGGAGTAGCCTGCAAGCACTAGGAAGTGTGCCTCTCAAATATTGTTTATTTCTGTATTATGGTAAAAATTAGTTGTGCTATTCCAAATTTATTGTTAAAGTTATATTTGAACTTGATTAAATTACTTATCTTCTTTATTAAAATTAGTTAATTTGTGCTTAAAAGAAAAGAAAATTAAAGAAAGTCACTCCAATGATTTGGAGAGGTTATTTACTCCTTGGACAAAGAATTGATATACAAGATGCATAGAGCATTAGTGTAACTCTACAGAAAGAAAAACCCACTGGTGCTGTCTGGATCCCCAACAGTATTAGGGTCCATTTGTTTCCTTAGTCACATTCAGGACCAATGACCATCCCTTCCGGCAGATGGACAGAGGGAAGACCACCAGTCTAGAAAAAATCAATGTTTAATTTTATATTATTTTATTTTTTTGCTTTTGGGCACATAACCAGTGATGCTCAGGGGTCTGAGTAATTCCTGGTTCTGCACCCAGAAATTGCTCCTGGTGGTGCTTGGGGACATATGGTGTTGGGGACCACTGGGGTCCCCAACCATACTAGGAAATGAGTTCCCTTTTACCTCCGAAGCTTGTGGGTAATGGATAAAAAAAATCAAGAATCCTGTGCAGTTTTAAAAGACTTTACTATTTCATATTCTTATACACAATCCAAGAACAGAAAAAACCCTGGACTTTGGGTTCCCAGCTAGGCCCTGGCCACGTTTAGGCCAAGATGGCTGCCAACATGTGTTGAAGCCCAACAGAGAATGGAGAGGACAGACAGAAGCAAATGACAAGGGAAGCCAAAATGGAAAAAAAAGCCCCCTTCTTCTTTTCCTAGCTTCTTTTTATAGACAGAAGCCTACCAAAATCTTACAGCCTTGCCCATCATGGGTTGGGGTATCTAGAGATGTAGCCAAGCAAATGAACCCTCTTGAAATGTAACAGCTCTTTTAGGTGGGCCTTTGGCTCAAGCTTCACAAAAGCCAGAGCTGATTCCCAGAGGCAAAATCTCCCCAGCAGAAAGAGGAGGGGCTGCATCTCTGAACCAGAAAGCAGTTCAGAATGTAATTTGTAGGAAACGGCATTAATACTTTTTACTATGAATATATAACTAGCAGATCCCAGACTCTGGATTCCACTAAGATCCAAAATCCATCAGAATAATTCACTTTGGCATTACCTTTTAGAGTCAGAGACACACTAGTTTGCCTGGAGGTGCATTGGCATGTCTCTGAACCAGGAGAATTGATTACATTATGGTTGCTCCAACATGGCCAAGTACTCTTGGGATATCTAAATGTATGTCCCACGTGGGGACCCATGGGAACAGAATATTGATCTGGGGTAAGCATGATTCATGATATAAATATTTATGTCATATAAAATTATGAAATCAGTCCAATTCTGCCTGAACTCCCATTGTGTCTGCTCCAGAGATTCCCCAAAAGCAGGGACCAGCTTTCCAAATAAGCTAAGTGTAACTGGAAGCTAAGGCTCAGTAGGGCATGTCACCCAACAATATGGGATACCAAGGATTGAGTCTGGGTCAGTCGTATGTAAGGCAAATGCCCTACCCATTGTGCTATTGTTCTGGTCCCAGAAAATCCAAGTTTTAGTTTTTCACTCCACACTGACACACACACACACACACACACACACACACACACACACACACACACACACTGACTCCAAACTGCTAGAGATCAATCCTATACAGAGGCTGGGGGCAGGGTGTAATCAAAGGCAAAAGGCTCTTTCCCCCACACAATCAGGTAAAGGGCAGGCTTCCTCCTACCACTGCAAAATCCCCAGGAGCCATGCTCCTGCTGCTGAGGGTTGTTGGGCAGAAAACTTTTTGTCTAGTAAACAATCATTTCAATAATATTTCTAGTCATTTTTGTATAAACACAGTAAGATAGATAGTAATTTTACACCCAAAATTAAATTTATTGGGGTATGATATTTCCTGGGTAAATGATGTCATATGACCCAGACTAAATTCCCCTTGCCAGATTCATCATTTCCAATCCCCTTCAGGGTTCTATTGAGAAATAGAAAAGAGTTTGCAGAATGCAGGGTAACAGCCCTAAGCACTCTACTCTGGCTATGTGATCCGCAGCTTATCTTTTCTTTGGGCCAGAGCTGGGCTTACTCTAAGGGTCTTGCAATCAAAAACATTAGTTGTCTCATTTCGAAGCCAGGCTGGTCTATTTTCCCAGTAACATTCAGTCCCTCATAGGGACCTTCTTTTTTGGCGTGTGTGGAATTAGAACCAATCTAAGGGCAATTGAGGCATCTAGTTAGAAAATGAGACAAGATGTCAAGGAATAACTAATTCAGAGTTAACTAACTCACAAATACACCACCCCACTATCTTGCTGTGCCTATACAAAAACTCCTTTAGCATAAGTATAAGCAAAGGCTTATAGAAGGAGATAAACAATCTCTCATTAGCAATACAAAAATCCAGGGCTAGAGTGTAGGGTGTGATCCAACAAACCATCTCATCTAAATATGGGGGAAAAGCGATGAACAGAAACTTACTCAAAGAAGTCCAAAAGATATATGAGAAAAAATAATGTTCTGCATCACTTATTATCACAGAAAGGCAAACAAAAAACAATAAGATATCACCTCACACCAGTGAGATTGGCACACATGTTAAAAAACAAGAGCAACTAGTGTGGATGTGGATGTGTTAAGGGGCCCTAATCCATCGCTAGTGAGAATGTTGACTGGTCCTACAATTATGGAAAATGATATGGACACTTCTCAACAAGGACTTGAGCTCCCATATGACCAGGATATTCCACTTCTGGGCATCTACCCTAAGGGTACAGAAACTCAATTTGGAAAAGATAGTTGCACTCCAATGTTCATTTCAGCACTTTTCACTGTTGCCAAAATCTGAAACAACCCAAGTGCCCAAGAGCAGATGGTTAAAGAAGATGTACATATACACATTGGAGAACTACTGGACTATATAAAAAATAGTACAATGAAATTTCCATCTATGTGAATGAAGCTGAGAGTATCATTCTGAGTGAAGTTAGTCATAATGAGAAGGACAGCCACAGAATTATCTCCCATATGTGGGACATAAAGAAACATAATAGGGAAATAACACATGCCTAAAGGCAACAGGAACTGAGAACTGGTCTCCAGTAAGAAGCTTTTCATAGGGAAGGAAGGGACACTGGATTAATAGGGAGGGAAAAGGACAATTATGTTGATGTGTGATGCTGGCATGTTTCAGGCATAAGCTACTACTAATAACAGCTTGTAAAATGCATGCCTAAAATAAAATAAAATGTTTAAAAGAGAAATAAAACTAAATTAAATCTTTACTCTGCCAATTGATACACATTCATAAGGCTAATACATTTGGGGGGTACCAACCAAACAGAATACAGGCTGCTCTGGATTCTTTGCTCTTAGACACAGAGAGAGGCACAAAAAATGTTCTCCATTGGGAAGAACACACATGATCTTGTTGCAGGTGGACCCCACGGGTGACTTATGTGAGGCAGGAAGGAGGGAGAGATGGTTGCTTTCTCCCCAGCCGCCTCTGCCACCCAGGATCCGCTGGGCAGGCTAAGGACTGATAAAGTCTGCGATGAGCCCCTTCACAGCGTGGGCCTGAGCCACACCAGCCCCACGAGGTGGCCGTCAAGCCACGCCTGATGCCCGCTTAATCTCTAGGCACTGGAGTTAATCCCCACCACCCGAGGTTTCTCGGGGAGCCACGGACTCAGGCTGGAGCGAGGAATTTCTCTTTGCAGGAAAGGAAAGTCAGTCCTAGGCCTTACCCAGGTCTGCCTTAAGGTTCTTGTCTTTCTCGCAGAAAAAGAATTTTCAGGAGTCGACGAGCAGTGAAGTAAAAATAGATTTTATTAAGGAGGTTTTAGGAGAGGGGAGGGAGAGAAAGAAAGAGAAAGAGTGACGCCCTCAAGGGAGAACTCGGGCTGCTCCAAAGGCGGAGAAAGAGTAAAAAGAGAGAGTACACATCTCAAGAGGGGAGATGCGGGCAACACACGTGCTCAGGCAGCATGTGCACGCAGGCAGCTTGTGCGCGCAGGTGACATGTGTGCCCAGGCAGCATGTGCGCCGCAGGCAACATGTGTGCCCAGGCAACATGCGCACCGTCCTTTGGTATGGACGGCTTTTATAGATTTCTCCCCAAGTTACTCCCATATGGGGCTTCAACCTCGTTTACTAGGGCCCGTTGCCAAGGGGAGTAGACTTTGGGAGTGGTCTTCTTTGATTGGAATGCTTCAGGGTCTTCTGTGAGCCTGGGCAGGAAGGCTGATTCATCTTTCTCAGGAGATTTAATCAGCTAAAGCCATTCACACATTCCCTCTGGCCTTCCCTTCCCCAGGGTCTATTGTTGATATGGTCTTATCAAGTCTGGTTCCCCGTGACAACAGGTGTGACTCTGGATCACTGAAGGACCAGTTTTATTTCTTCTTTAAGAATTTTTATTGCCATGTGGTGCCCCCCCTATCTGCCTGCCTACAACAATCTCTCTTTTAGATTTTTGTCAAGATAAATTGGACTGGAGAAGGCTGTGCAGTGCAGTCTGTTTCTGGTAATAGACAGAATGTTGAGAATGGAATAATGAAATCATGTATGATTTATATGTATGTGTGCTTGTATATACGTGTTTGTGTGTGTGCATATTGCCTACTGTGAGGCATCTTTACTCTGATAGTTTCAATGAGGAACTTTGACAACTTCAAGGAACCTATGAAAAACCTCTTGGAATCTTATTCCCTCCTAGCTCCAATTCTGAGAAGGCTGCAACTTCCTTGAAGGAGCAGAAGAAAAGAAATATTATAAGACTAGAAGTGGTAAAGGTTAGAACAATCCCCTTAAGCAACACTTTCCTTGTAGCCCTAAGCTGCAATTCTGAGCTAGAGTTGGGGAGGTTTTTGTTTGCTTTTTTCTTTTTGTTTATGGTGCTGTTGATTAAACTTGGTGCCTCCTACATATAAGCAAGCACTCTACAGCCAGGCTCCATTCCTGGATTCTTTTTTTGAAGTCCGTGACTTTATTCCTCCTGACTTTATTCTCCTGACTTTCTTTTGTCTATTTGGGGACTGCATCTGGTGGCACAGAGGGGCTACTCCCTGGTGATGCTTTTGGGAAGCATGTAGTGCCAGTTACCATGCCCTAGGCCTCCAGCATGCAGAGCATGTCTCCCAGACCCTTGAACCATCTTCCTGGTCCAAGAATGGGCAGTTTTAAGTAAACAGTGTCTGGAGATTTAATGATAAACTTACTTTCGTATATTTGCTTATCTAAGAACCTGAGAAAGAACTAACTTCAAATGGTTATCCTCCACTATTCCAATATTTCTATTTCCATCTCAGGACTAAATTTGCTACAATGAGACTTTTAGTTGCCAAATTTCAATTCCTTGAGGAAAATTTCTGACAATTTCTTCCTCTTTTCTGAGTATTCATGGCGGGAAACCAGGATACACAAAGGTTAATATTTTGCAGGATGTCCTTGGAACTTGTTTTGGCTAATGTTTTACTCATTTTGGTTACAAAATTTAAGAGAGGACAGGGGAAGGAAAGGGAGGGAGGGAGGAAGAGAGAAAGGGACTAAAATAAAGATCAGCAGCCTCGAGACTGGGGAGTGTTGAGACTGGGGAGTGTTAAGAGTGTACCATACACAGGAGAGACTAGGTTTTGGTGAGGGTTTGCTCGGTGTATATATGTACCTTCTGCTCTATGAGAATGATGTATTTTGTTACCATGTAAAATAAAGTAAAATGAAGTATCAGTCCACCTTGAAAAGTATAAGAAAGGACAAATATAAAAAATGGGAACTTTTATTAGAAAACTGGAAGAGCTCCACACATGAATACGACTTTGCAGGGAGGGGTTGAGGGGTTGACGTGTGTGCGATTCAGTGTCCTTGCTGAGGCTGCAGTGCTGCTCAGGCCCTGTGGGTACCTGCACATGAAATTCTGACTGGCAGTGCCCAAAGTAGGCACCCTCGCCTTGTACTAACTCTCTGGTCTGACAAGTGTTCTTTAGATGGGGGTATGGCTTTCACTTTTCTCCAGATGTTTTCTTGTTTCTTCAAGTAATAACGAGGGAGGAAAGAAGCTTTGCCCCAAACACACACACCCATCTTATGGTTAATGCCTTTGGAACAATACAGCATGTAATTTCCCCCAATTGTCTCACCCTATCCTCCATGATCAGCTCCATAGGTACCTTTCTAGACCCCACATAGAGGATAAGGACCAAACTTCCTAATTTCACCTAGCATAACCCCACCCTGGAACCCAACCTTTCATTTCTTCTTACCCTCTAATTTCTTTAATTCATTCATCCATCCATTCATCCATCCATCCATCTGTCCGTTCATTCATTCATTCATTCATTCATTCATTCATTCATTCATTCATTCACTCACTCATTCATCCATTCAGTTTCTTGGGTCCCACCCAGTGATGCTTAGAGGTTACTCCTCACTCTGCAAGCAGGAATTAACTCTAGGCATTGCTCAGGGGGACCATATGTAATGCCAGGTTTGGCAAGGTGTTGGGGCTCAGCAGGATCCACAACAGATATTGGGGTTTGGCAGGGTCTCTGGACGCATTTGAGGTCAATGACATTGCCCCCTACTGATGAATAAAGGAACAAGATCACAGGCTCTTGGCTTCAAGATTTCCTCTAATCTCTCTCCACTCCTCACTCCACCTAACTCCACATATACCAAGTCAAGTCTGCTAGAGATACTACAAAATGGGGGAGTGAGTTACAAGAGGTTACTCCCTCCTGAAACAATGAGGTGAGAAAAAACTCTTCCTTCCCTGGGCAGACTATCAGGGGACCTCCTCCCAGAGATGGATCCTGCCCTGGGGCTATAGGTCTGCCCAGGACAAAGGCAAAATCCTGGTGTGTTGCTTTCTCCTTCCATTAGCTGGTAAAAGATCACCTTAATAATATGGCTACTCATTTTGTATAAACACAGTAAGAATTAAAAACATTTATCTGCATCCAGTACTGTTTATAAGGTGGCTCTTCCTGGGGACATCTCACCATATATCCCAAGTTACATTCCCTTGGCCAGATGGGGTTATTTCTAACTCCCACAGGGTCTTAATAATCTACTGCCTAGCTTTTGGTCACTCAGAGTTTGATCCATGATCATGCTCTTAGCTTATTATACTCCTCAGGACATTTATTCCATCCCATGTTGAGACCAGGGTAGTTTACTCACTGCTTGTCCTGGGTCCATCCAGTCCTATGATGGGAAGCTCCTTTTGGGGTGTAAAGGATTAGAAACAATCTAAGGGCAACTGAAGTTTTAAGTTAGGAAATGTGACAGATGCCCAGGAGTAAATATATCAGAGTTAATTAACCCCTACATCCTGAGTCTATACATAAAGGCTTTGCTCTAGCATAAGAATATGCAAAGGGCATATAGGAAAGAGAGAAAAATACCTTTCATTTACAATACAAAACACAGGGCTGGTAAGGAGGAGACAGAGGACTGTGAATAAAGGGTAATGCAACAAGATTCAAAGAAGTAACCAAAAGTGGACATCTTTTAAACACTTAAGACAAATTTGTGAAGAATAACAAGACAAAGTGGCTTGGGAAAGTAATTCAGTGCAAGATTTTTACTCTACTCTCCCTAAATTTCCTCTTTGATGTCACTCTCTTTGTTGTTAAGAATTATCTTCCTCCTTGATTTGGAAGGGTAACTCCATGAGGGTGATGCTTAAGGGAGTCTTGCAGTGGCTGTGCCTATAAACGTTGTCTCAAAATAATCAATATGACAAATGGAATCTTTTGGGGAAAGCAGCTTCTTTTATTCAGGATATATTTGCTTATTTGTTCTATTCTTCCAAGATTACAGGATTTTTGTCTGATTTTAAGTGATCTTTGAGTTCAATCACTGGTTGAGATTTGGGGCTCTTCATGGATGAAAAATTCAGGGAAGAGACTACATGTGGTGTGTAAACTTAAGTTGGTGTTGAATTAGAGTTTAACCTCATTGCATCTTTCTCTCTATTCCATTACCTGTATGATGGTAGTGCTCCTTATGGGTAAGATATGTGGGTTCCATGGAAACTGATGTGCACCACACTTTGGTCTATGGAAGTATCCAGGAAACCAGAAAAGTCCCAAGGGCAAGATAATTCTTTTTCTTTATGTATATATTATTCATGTCCATAGTGAGTCGGCCAGAATTTTCTTAGTACCTGTTTTTGTGTTGTTGGATAAACACTGGTATTATTGCTGATTTTTTCTAGGCTTTATTTCTTCTGGCCAAATGGTTATCATCTATCATCAGTTAGATGTAAGAAGTTCATTCTATCTATATGTGTCTGATTTTCCAGTTTTATACCAGCTGGGTTTGGACAAAAAATTGCTTTGAGGATCTACTGAAATTTATGGACACCCTTCCTAAAAAATGCTCATAAATATCAAAAAATATTTTCATGGAGTACTCAATGGAACAAACATCTCTGAATGCAGCAGTTATGTGTACCTAGGTGGAGAAGTCAACATGATGAACGACCTAAAACCTGAGCTGCATAGGAGGAAGAGAGCAGCATGGAATGCCTTCAAAAGCATCAAAGCAATAGCTAAAAAGGACACAGAACCTCCCGCACCGGGCATATCTCTTTGACTCCACCATTCTCCCTGCATTAACATACGCCTCAGAGACCTGGGCCCTACAAAAGCAGGATGAGAATGCTATTCGGGTCTCCCAAAGAGAAACTGAAAGAACTATGCTTGGAATATCACGCCTCACTCAAGTGAGAGAAGGAATCCGGAGTTTTGACCTCTGTTGCTGTTCCAGAGTCAGGGACGCTGTCTCGTTTGCAAGGCATAGGAAATCAGATGGGCTGGACATGTAATGTGATTTGGAGACGACTGCTGGACTAAAGCCATTACCGACTGGATCCCACGGGATGTCAAAAGATCACATGGCCGCCCACCTACAAGATGGTCAGACTTCTTCGTCAAGACCCTGAACGGTTTGAGGCTCTTTGTGTTCCTGAAGCAACCAGATGCCATTGGGATACACTGGTGTTTGGTAGGGTCAAATGGAAATATTACTGGTGCCCGGTCGATTAAATTGACGAATAACGGGTTGTCAAGTGATCAAGTGAAGCGATCAAGTGATTTTCATGGAGTACACAGATGCACAAAGTCTACACAAGAATCCTTTAGAATGTTCCCAACCTCAAATGAGACCTCGCTAGCTCAGACCTCAGTATTTTTTGTAACTTTGAGATTTTATTTCCATCCTATGACACAAAACCATACATACTTATCATTTAAATAATCATTATCAAGTAGGGACCATGATCAAATGCATTTATCTTGGATATATCCTTCTTAGAAGGAGGATCTACTTTCAAATTTTTAACAAATTTCAGGAATCATAATTAGGCAAATAAAAATAAAAACCTGTTGCATTTTCTGACACACAGTTAGACATTTATTATATATGTTTCTCAGGATGGATGATTTGATTATTGAAATGCCACTATCAAAGCCATGATCAGAAATTTATTGGGCTGGATTGAGAGCACAGCATTATCGCTGACCTTGCCTATGGTCAGACAGCTGTCCATTTCTGCTGCTGCATCTGGTACTCTGAACTATGTCAGGAATGACTTTTTAAGTCCAAGAAGTCTTATACTGAAAGAGTTGGCCACCCGATGGGGTGACTGGGAGCTTTGGAACGCCGCACCTATCAAGAAAAACTCTGAGAGACCGGGTCCTATGCAAAAGCAAGGGTTTTATTAATAGCGAGTATTCTCGGCCCATAGCATGATCCCAAGTGGTCAGTGGCTAAGAGCCCCGAGCCCTTCCAGGGAGGATCTTTTTAAGAGATAGTTCCCTCCGCTACAGAAAAGCCCGCGCATAAACATCCAATAGATTTAAAATATTATATCAAGGTCTGCGGCGCAGGCAGCCAATCACTTTGTACCAAGTAACCATCTCCCACCAATCAGTTCATTTTTAATACTTCTTTCTATATTTGGTGCAGCTAGATACACGCGTGGGATCATGGGTCAGCAACGGCTATGCGACGTGCAGGACTGCAATCCAGGCAATTCAGGCCACATAGTAGATTCTGGGCGGGGGTCTCATAACCTCTAACAGGAATTTGTTCTGGGCCTTTTGTAGATAACAAAAAGGTTACTTCAAGATGAAAAGGACACTCAGGCCCTAAATTGGAAACTTTCCATGAGTAGGCCTGCCCTGGTTGGGAAAGGGGTTTCTGCCTTCTTTCAATACCACTTGAGAACATATTTTAATATACAAATTGATATGTCATGCCTCATTGGAATTTATTTGTGGAGTATATATGTGATGTGTGTGTATGCTCATATATACTTACCTCAAACATTTTACATTTTTCCATGGTTGTACTTTTATTAATATATTTATGTTAAACTAGAAGTCATAAGAATTTATGACTGGTGCTGAAGTAAATGCAGAAAACCACTCTTGGTGGGGTCGCTGCCTTGTAAGGTATTGATTGGATTAATAGAAGATGGTAAATACTTCAAGAGCACCAGTCTTACTACTGTTCTGCACCAAGAAGAGCATTGCCTAGTGAATAACAAATTAGTATCATGATTTAAAATGAGTCTGAAACATCACATATAACTAAGAATTTCTCTAACATGAGTAATTTCATAACATACCTTTACTCATAACACTATAACTAGCACTGCATTGAAGATGTTTTTCACTCCTAAGCTATTTTAACTCTCATGGTCTCTGTATTGTCAGTAGGAGAGATACAGGATCTGAGTCTCCTGCTGTGTGTGCTTTTCTCTACTTGCCTCTGTAACGTTTCCCCTTTCCTCTCCTATCAAAATGGTACAAATCTAATTGGCTGAAATCTATGAGACTTTGTTATATGATACCCAAGTGTTGTTATATGATACCCTCAAGCCCAAAGAGCATGTAAAAGAGGAGAAAGAGCAAAACTCTTTGAGCTTCAGATGGTAGTCTCCCTCAGCTTGTCCAGGACAGCTTGGCCTCTGATGTTCCTTCTCTGGAAACAAAGCTTGATGGATAACAAAGTTTGCTGATGTAAGCATGCCCACATGACTAACACTCCTCTGTACTCTGCCAGGATGCATCCTGAGGTCTCTGTGAACATCTACTCTGCTTACTGTGTTACAGTGTTACAGAGAGCAGGGAAATCCTGAAATTCTTCCTGGAGTCCTAAATTGCTCTCTCCTAAATGCTTAATCTGGCTAATACCAGAAGTACTTTAGTATTTATTTATTATTTATTCATTATAATAATTATTTAGAATATAAATATTTATTCAAGGTGAGCCTTGAAAAATTAAAAAAGATATGTGTGACTTTTAACTACTTCCTTAACTGTTTTTAACATACTCACAAACTGGATTTGCAAACAAGAGCTGAAAGGAAAGAGCAGCCAAGGGGGAGTCCAGAATGATACGGAGGTGCCAGGAACATGAGCTAGCTTCTTCCAGAGGTGGGAGAAGCTACCATCATTTAATATCATACCACCACCATTTAATATCAGTATATACTTGGGACTTAGGATGTTCGCAACGTCCAGCTATCCTTTGCCAACTATAAGACCAAGATGACTGCCCTCCGACACCCTGATGGATCTATCAATCTTCCAGAAAGGCAATGGAGAAGATTATCCATGACTTCTACTCAGATCTCTTTGATAGCCACATCCACCTACCCACATACCAAATATTGCAAGATGGATATATCGTTCCTAACGTTCTCCCTTATGAAATCCAACATGCCATTTCATCAGTAAAGAAGGGAACAGCACCAGGCCCAGACAAAGTCAGACCCAAACACCTGAAGAATCTGCTTTCAGTACTCATCAATACGCTGGCTCGGCTCTCCACACACTACCTGTCTGAATGCAAGGTTCCCTCCCATTGGAAAACCAGCAAGACAGTTCTAATGTTCAAGAAGGGAGACATCCACGACATTGGCAACTATCACCCCATCTGCCTGTTGTCTGTCATCTATAAGCTGTTCACTCGAGTCATCCTGAGCAGGATTGGCAGAACATTAGATGAAGGGCAACCATGCGAGTAAGCTGGCTTCCAAAAAGGATTCAGCACAATTGACCAAATCCACTCGGTAACCAAGCTCATTGAAGTTTGTAGGGAGTTCAAGATGCCACTCTGTCTCACATTCATTGATTTAAAGAAAGTCTTTGATTCTGTGGAGACCGAAGCAGTCATCGAAGCCCTAGCCAAATAGGGCGTTCAAACCCAATACATCAAGATCCTTCGTGAGCTGTATTACGGATTCACCACCAGGATCTCACCATTCTACAAAGAAGTGATCATCAATGTCAAAAGAGGGGTTCGGAAGGGTGACACCATTTCACCAAAACTCTTCAGCGCCACCCTGGAGAATATCATGCGACAACTAGAATGGGAAGGAATGGGAGTGAAGATAGATTGTCGGCAACTACACCACCTCAGCTTTGCTGATGACATCGTTCTAATAACACCAAACATTAGCCAAGCAGCACAAATGCTGGCTGACTTTGACCGAGAATGTGGAAAGATAGGTCTACAGCTGAATCTCAACAAAACTATGTTCATAAAAATGAACTAGTTCCAGAGGCCCATTCACTCTCAATGGAACAAACATCTCTGAATGCAGCAGTTATGTGTACCTAGGTTAAGAAGTCAACATGATGAACGACCTAAAACCTGAGCTGCACAGGAGGAAGAGAGCAGCATGGAATGCCTTCAAAGGCATCGAAGAAATAGCTAAAAAAAGACAAAGAAGCTCCGGCTCCAGTCACATCTCCTCAACTCCACCGTTCTCCCTGCATTAACATATGCCTCAGAGACCTGGGCCCTACGAAAGCAGGATGAGAATGCTATTTGGGTCTCCCAAAGAGAAATCGAAAGAGCTACGCTTGGAATATCACGCCTCACTCAAGTGAAAGAAGGATTCTGGAGCCCCGACCTCCATCGCTGTTCCAGAGACAGGGACGCTGTCTCGTTTGCCAAGGCATCAAAAAATCAGATGGGCTGGACATGTAATGCAATTTGGAGATGACTGCTGGAGTAGAGTCATTACCGACTGGATCCCACAGATGTCAAAAGATCAAGTGATGCCCACCTACAAGATGGTCAGACTTCTTCGTCAAGCGGTTTGAGGCTCTTTGTACTCCTGAACCAACCAGATGCCATTGGGCTACACTGGCATGTGATAGGGTCAAATGGAAATGGCACTGGGGTCTGCTCGAGCAAATCGATGGATGTCAAGTGATCAAATGATATACTTAGGAGATGGATGAGTTTCTTCTCACCATCTTGGATACTGGTGTTATTGAGAAAGACTTTTTGGGGTGACTCTACAATTCCATCAAGCTGATTCTACATTCTCTGGGACTCAAACCCAGATATCTGGAATGCAAGATCTCAGACAGCCACTTTCTCTGCTGAGTGGCACTGGTGTAGTGCATTTCAATAACTTTTCAGGATTTGCTTTGGGATTTTTGACTGTGTGTGAAGCTTATTAACCTGATTCTGTTCCATCACAGTTCAGGCTCCTGTATGAGTCAATTCTGTGGCTTATGTCACTGAGCATGCAGCCTGTCCTAGACTGAAAGCCTAAGGCCATTCACTGAATGCCTCTCACTCTGGGATCCTCAGATGATATGCAAGAATGCCTATTATGTGCATACAAAAATAAACCAACCAACAAATAAATAAATAAAAGAAAAAAAAGAAAAAATCTCTCCTATGTACAGAAATATCAGGCAGGTAGGTAGCAAATCTGATCTACAAGCTCTCTTCACCTTTTCTCTTTTTAAGGACTGCACATGAATGTAAAGGTACAACAAACTATTAATTACATCTTTTTTTTTTTTAAATTCTGAAAAATTTTTTAAATTAAACATTTTATTATACCACCATGAGATATACAATTACAACGTTGTTCATGTTTGGAGGTTTCGGTCACAGAGTGTTCCAGCACCCGCCCTCCACCAGTGCCTATTTCCCACCACCAATGTCCCCAATTCCCTCTCCACTCCCATAAGCTGCCTAAATGGCAGGTTCTTTATCTCTTTTCTCTCTCCCTCTCTCTCCCTTCCTTCTCCTACACATTGTGGGTTGCACTACATACACTTGGAAGCCATCATGTGATTTTTTTTTGGCCTGTATTTAATGTTCAGTTCTATGTTGGTATCGCCCTTTGACATTTATTCACACATGTTCCCTTCTCTGTCTTACCTAACCTCTGACTCCCTCACGCTTACGGTAATTTCCACTTTTGCTAAGACCACCTGATATATTTATGTCATGCAAATAAATGCAGTCATTCTATGTCTCTCCCTTTCCTTCTGACTAATTTCACTCAACATGATCCTTTCCATGTCCATCAATTTATAGGAAAATTTCATAACTTCATTTTTTCCTAACAGCTGCATAGTATTCCATTTTGTAGATGTACCAAGGTTTCTTTATCCAGTCATCAGTTCTCGGGCATACTGGTTGTTTCCAGGTTCTGGCTATTGTGAATAGTGCTGCTATGAAAATAAAAGTGCTGATTGTGTTTCCGCTGTGTGTTTTGGCTTCCCAGGGTATATTCCCAGGAGCGGTATGGTTGGGTCAAAAGGGAGCTCAATTTCTAGTCTTTGGAGGAATGTCCATATTGTTTTCCAGAAAGGTTGTACAAGTCGACATTCCCACCAACAGTGTATGAGAGTCCCCATTTCCCAGCATCCACGCCAGCACTTGTTGCTTTTACCCTTTTGGATATGGGTTATTCTCTGTGGTGTGAGGTGATATCTCATTGTTGTTTTGATTTGCATCTCTCTGATGATTAGTGATGATGAGCATTTTTTCATATGCCTTTTGGCCATTCGGATTTCTTCCTTGTCAAAGTTTCTGTTCATCTCTTCTCCCCATTTTCTAATGGGGTTGGCTTTTTTTTTCTTATATAGCTGTATCAGTGCCTGATATATCCTGGATATTAACAATACCCCTTATCAGATGGGTATTGGGTGAATATTCTTTCCCATTCTGTTGACTGTCTTTCTATCTTGGTCACTGTTTCTTTCGAGGTGCAGAAGCTCTTCAGTTTCATGTAGTCCCATATGTTTATATTTTCTTCTAGTTGCTTTGTTAATGGTGTTTCACCTTTGAAGATGTCTTTAGCTTCAATGTCATGGAGGGATTTTCCTATATTTTCTTCAACGTACTTTATGGAATCAGGTCTGATATTGAGATCTTTAATCCATTTTGATCTGATTTTTTGTGCAAAAGTGTTAGACACAGGTCCAAATTCATTTTTTTACATGTAGCTGTCCAGTTTTCCCAGCACCACTTGCTAAAGAGGCTTTCCTTACTCCAGTTTGGACTCTTTGCACCTTTATCAAAATTAACTGATCATATCTTTGAGGGTGGGTGTCAGGATACTCAACTCTATTCCATAGGTCCACAGGTCTGTTTTTATTCCAGTACCACACTGTTTTAATACTGCTGCTTTGTAGTACAGTTTGAGGTTGGGAAAGGTGATGCCTCCCATCTTCTTCTTCCCAAGGATTGCTTTAGCTATCCGGGGGGGTTTATTATTCCATACGAATTTCAGGAGTGTTTGGTCAATTTCTTTAAAGAATGCCATGGGGATCCTTATAGGAACTGCATTGAATCTGTACAAAGCTCTAGGGAGTATTACCATCTTGACAATGTTAATTCTCCCCATCCATGAGCAGGGAATGTGTTTCCATTTCCTCGTGTCCTCTTTTATTTCTTGAAGCAGTGTCTTTTAGTTCTCTTTGTATAGGTCCTTTACACACTTGGTTAAGCTGATTCCTAGGTATTTGATTTTCTGTGGCACAATTGTGAATGGAATCGATTTCTTAATATCCCTTTCTTCTCTTTCGTTATTTGTGTATAGGAAAGCCACCGACTTTTTGGGTATTGATTTTGTACCCTTCCACTTTACTATACATATCTATTGTTTCTAAGAGTTTTTGGGTAGAGAGTTTAGGGTTCTCTAGGTATAATATCATGTCATCTGCAAATAATGATAGCTTTATTTCTTCCTTGCCTATCTGGGTGCCCTTAATGTCCTTTTCTTCTCTGATTGCTATGGCAAGTACCTCCAGTACTATATTGAATAAAAGAGGTGAGAGAGGGCAACCCTCGTCGTGTTCCTGATCTTAAGAAGAAGGCTTTCAATTTTTCCCCATTGAGAATGATACTCGCTGTGGGCTTTTGGTAGATGGCTTTGACTATCTTGAGGAAGCTTCCTTCAATTCCCATTTTCTGGAGGGTTTTAGTAATGAATGGGTGCTGGATCTTGTCAAATGCTTTTTCTGCATCTATCGATAGGACCATATGGTTTTTATTTTTTCTCTTATTGATGTGATGTATTATGTTCATTGATTTGCGAATGTTGAACCATCCTTGCATTCCCGGGATGAATCCTACTTGGTCATGATGTATGATCTTTTTGATGAGTCTTTGGATTCTGTTTGCTAGTATTTTGTTGAAGATCTTAGCATCTGTGTTCATCAAGGAGATTGGTCTGTAATTTTCCTTCATTGTATTGTCTCTCCCTGCTTTGGGTATCAGGGTGATATGCGCCTCCTAAAAGCTGTTTGGGAGTGTTTCTGTTTCTTTTATTTCCTGGAAGAGCTTGAACAGGACTGGCAATAGGTCCTCCTTAAAGGTTTGGTAGAATTCGCTAGTGAACCCATCTGGACCTGGGCGTTTGTGTTTGGGCAGACTTTTAATTACTGTTTCAATTTCCCAGATGGTGATAGGCTTATTTAGGTATTGGAGGTCTTCTTGTTTCAATCGTGGGAGGTTATAGGACTTCAGGAATTTATCCATTTCTTCTAGGTTCTCATGTTTTGTGGCATACAGGTTCTCAAAGTAATCTTTGATGATCTTTTGGATTTCTGTCTTTTCTGTTGTGATGTCACCATTTTCATTTCTGATTCTGTTTATTTGGGTTCTCTCTCTTTCCCTGTCCTTACAAGTCTTGCCAGTGGCTTGTCGATCTTGTTTAATTTTTCAAAAACCCAGCTCTTGGTTTCATTAATCTTTTGGATTGTTTTTTTTGGTTTCCAGCTCTTTGATTTCCTCCCTAAGTTTCACTATTTTCTTCCTTCTGCCTGGATTGGGCTTTCCCTTGTTGGTCTTTTTCTAATATTTTCAGCTGTGAGGTCAGTTTATTTATATGGGCCCTTTCTTCTTTCCTGATGAATGCTTGCAGAGCTATGAACTTTCCTCTTAACACAGCTTTTGCTGTGTCCCACAAGTTCTGATAGTTGGTATCTTCATTGTCATTTGTTTCTAAGAATCTTTGGATTTCCCGTTTGATTTCTTCTATGACCCATTTGTTGTTGAGCAGTGCGCTGTTTAGTTTCCAGGTGTTTGGTTTAGCTCCCTGCTTCTGTGTATGGTTCACTATTATTTTCAGTGCATCGTGATCTGAAAAGATAGTCGACACAATTTCAATCTTTTTTATTTTGTTGAGGTATGCTTTGTGGCTCAGTATATAGTCTATCTTGGAGTATGTTCCATGTGCACTGGAAAAAAATGTGTATTCAGCTTTTTTTGGGATGACAAGCCCTGTATATATCAACCAGCTCTCTTTCTTCCATTTCTTCCTTCAGGTCCAGTATTTCCCTGGTGAGTTTCAGTCTCCGCCGATCTATCCCTAGTCGATAAGGCAGTGTTGAAGTCTCCGACTATTATTGTGCTACTGTTAATGTCTTCTTTGAGGTCTATTAATAATTGTTTTAAGTATTTTGCTGGCCCCTCGCTTGGCGCATATATGTTTAGCAGTGTGATTTCTTCCTGGTATACATACCCCTTAATTATTAAGAAATGGCCTTCATTGTCTCTTTTTGACCTTTTTCAGCCTGAAATCTATATTGTCAGATATGAGTATGGCCACACCCACCTTTTTTGGAGGGGGTTGTTTGGGTGGAGAATGGTCTTCCAGCCTTTGACTTTGAGTCTGTGTTTGCTCTGGTTATTCAGATGTGTTTCTTGTAGGCAGCAGAATGTTGGATTCAGTTTTTAATCCATTTTGCCACCCTGTGTCTCTTAATTGGTGCATTTAGACCATTGACGTTGAGAGAGATTATTGTCATTGGATTTTGTGCCATCTTTCTGTTTAACCTTGTTGTGGTTTTGGGTTGCCTTATTTTACAATAGACCCGTCAATCCTTCTTTTATTTTTTTTTTTTTTAAAGTATATTTTATTATACCACCATGAGATAAACAATTACAAAAATGTTCATGTTTGGGTTTCCGCCATACAGTGTTCCAGCACCCATCCCTCCACCAGTGCCCATTTCCCACCACCAATGTCCCCGATTCCCTCCCCTCTCCTCTAGCCTGCCTCTATGGCAGGTTCTCCATCTCTCTCTCTCTCTCTCTCTCTCTCTCTCTCTCTCTCTCTCTCTCTCTTCCTTCTCTTATGTATTGTGGCCGTCAATCCTTCTTTTTAGAGTTGGTTTTCAGTCTATGAATTTCCTGAGTTGTTGTTTATCCATGAAGTTGTGTATCTTTCCTTCGCATCTGAAAGTAAGTCTAGCTGGGTAAGGAATTCTTGGTGAGGCCTGAAGTTCATTGAGTCTTTTCACAATATCCCACCATTGTTTTCGGGCTTGGAGTGTTTTATCTGAGAAGTCTGCTGTAAATCTCAGGGATGCTCCTTTGTATGTGATTTCCTTCTTTGATCTTGCTGCTTTTAGTATTCTATCTCTGTCTATCGTTTTTGTCATTTAAATAAGGATGTGTCTCGGAGTATTCTTATTGGAGTTTCTTTTAGCTGGTATCCTTCGGACCTCCTGTATCTGGGAGCATGCTTTCTTCAGTTCCGGAAACTTGTCAGCGACGATGGCTTTGACAGTTTCTTCTTAATCAGGGTTTTCTTCTTGCCCTTCCGGCACCCGATGATGCGTATGTTGTTCCTTTTGGCTTCATCCCGATTTTCTCTGGTAGTCTGTTCATTGATTGTGAGTCTTTTTTCCATCTTCTGGTGTTGTCTACAGAATCTCTGAACCTCGTCTTCGAGATCACTAATTCTTTCTTCAGTAGCTGTTACTCTGCTTTGCAGGCCTTCTCCTGTGTTTTTCCGTTCACTTACCTCATTTTTAATATCTGTCATTTCTGCTTGTACTTTGGTCTGAAATTTACTCAATTCTGCTCTAATTTCCTCCTGTACTTTACTGACTTTGTATTCCATTGTTTCTTTTATTTCCTTGTACATCTTTAACAGTTGCTTATGAAATTCCTTTTCAGAGAGGTTATATAGCTCATCTTTATTGCTGGACTCATCTGTATTAATAACTTCAATTGTAGAGCTTGAAGGACTTTTGCGCTGCTTTACCATAATGACTATCATAGGTTCCCGAATGAGTGTTCTGGGTAACTAGTCAGTAAAGTTAGTAGGTGCCTGAATTACTTTGCAGCTAGGGACGTATAACAAAGAGTGTAGGGGACAATGCTCAGTGTTATGTCAGGTGGATAGAATATGATTCGCAGGGGCCCCCGCTAGCACGTCCGTGCGATTTTGAATTTTGGGGTATCTGTGGGTGCTTCCGGTGTCAGGGGATCAGGGTGGAGGTCTTGTAGTGGGAGGTCCTACAACGCTGGGTGGGGCTCGGTCCCCTCCTCAAAGCTGGAGCCTTTTCTCCTGGAGCCGAGTCGTCAGGGGCTTCCCGCGAGGAACGCACCTGGTGGGAAGAGCGCGGGGATCGGCTGGGCGTCGGGGCTGGATGGCGTCAGAGGGAGGTCCTGCTCTGCCCCATTTCTTTGAGTTTCTGGTCAGCATACCTGGGCGGAATTAAAAACAACTGCTGCAGGGTTGGTGTCGATGAACCGGGCTCTGATAGGCTCATCTGCTGGATGTAGTTCTGAGGAGAAGGAGGTCCGTATGTGGAATATGCTGCCCTCATGTTGTGGGAGAGTTCATTTGGCTTGTAGTGAGGCTCTGCTGGAGTGGCGGGCAAGGGCTAGCCCCTCCATCTCTCCCAGGTGCCTCAAAGCAGGTGGGCATAGGGAGAGCTGGTAGCAGCTATGCACCATGTCTTTTAGTCACTGGATTAGCATACTGAGGCCGGAATGAAAAAAAAACTACTGCAGGGTGGGTGTCTATGAACCAGGCTGTGATAGGCTCGTCTGTTGGATGGAGTTCTGACGAGAGGGAGGTCCGGATGTGGAAAATGGCGACCCTCATGGAGTGGGAGGGTTCGTCTGGCTTGCTGCGAGGCTCTGCTGGGGTGGCGGGCCAGGGTTAGATCCGCCATCCCTAAGGGTGCCTTGTCAGAAGGTGTGCACAGAGAGAGCTGGTAACAGCTTTGCCCTATGTCTTTGAGTCTCTGGATCTGCATACTTGGGCTGAAATGAAAAAAAAAAACTGCTGCAGGTTGGGTGTTGATGAACTGGGCAGTCATAGCTCATCTGCTGGATGGAGTTGTCAAGTGGGAGGTCTGGATGTAGAAAATGGCAGCCGTAATGGAGTGGGAAAGTTCGTCTGAGTTGGTTCGAGGCTCTGCTGGGGAGGCAGGCCAGGACTAGGAACCTGCCATCCCTCCTGGATGCCTCGTGAGCAGGTGTGAACAGGGAGAGCTGGTAACAGCTCTGCCCCATGTATTTAGTCTCTGGATCAGCATACCTGGGCGGACAAAAGAACTGCTGCAGGGTGAGTATTGATCAACTGTGCAGTGATAAGCTCATCTACTGGATGGAGTTCTGACAAGATGGAGGTCAGGATTGGAAAATGGCGGCCCTCTTGGAGTGGGAGAGTTCATCTGACTTGTTGCGAGGCTCTGCTGGGGAGGCAGGCAGGGGCAGGAACTCGCCATCCCTCCCGGCTGCCTAGTGAGGTGGTGTGCACAGGGAGAGCTGGTAGCAGCTCTGCCCCATGTCTTTGTGTCTCTGGATCAGTATACCTGGGCCGAAATGAAAAAAAAAAAACCTGCTGCAGGGGTGGGTGGCGATGTACCGGGTTGTGATTTGCTTGTCTGCTTGGATGGATTTCTGATGAGAAGGAGATCTGGATGTGGAAAATGGTGGCCCTTATGGAGTAGGATAGTTCATCTGGCTTGTTGTAAGGCTCTCCTGGGATGGCAGGCCAGGGCTAGAACCCGACATCCCTCCCGGCTGCCTCGTTACGGGTGGGCACAGGGAGAGCTGGTAGCAGCTCTTCCCCATGTCTTTGAGTCTCTGGATCAGCATACCTGGGCTGAAATGAAAAAGAATGCTGCATGGTGGGTGTCGATGAATGGGGCTGTGATAGGTTCATCTGCTGGATGCAGTTCTGACGAGATGGAGGTCCAGATGTGGAAAATGGAGGCTATCATGAAGTGGTAGATTTTGTCTGGTTTGTTTCGAGGCTCTGCTGGGGTTTCAGGCCAGGGCTAGAACCCACCATCCCTCCCGGGTTCCTCGTGAGAGGGTGAGCACAGGGAGAGCTGGTATCAGCTCTGCCCCATGTCTTTGATTCTCTGGATCAGCATACCTGGGCCAGAATGAAAATAAATTGCTGCAGTGTGGGTGTCGATGAACCAGGCTGTGATAGGTTCATCTGCTGGATGGAGTTCTGACGAGAGGGAGGTCCAGATGTGGAAAATGGCAGCCCTCATGGAGTGGGAGGTTTCGTCTGGCTTGCAGCGAGGCTCTGCTGGGGTGGTGGGCCAGGGCTAGAACAGCCATTACTCCCGGGCTGCCTTGTGAGCGGGTGGGCATAGGGAGAGCTGGTAGCAGCTGTGCCCCATGTCTTTGAGTCTCTGGATCAGCTTACCTGGGCCTTTAAGAAATAAAATCTGCTGCAGGGTGGGTGTCGATGTTTTGGGCTGTGATAGGCTTGTCTGCTGGATGGAGTTCTGAATAGAGGGAGTACCATATGTGGAAAATGGCTATCTTCATGGAGTAGGAGATTTCGTATGGCTTGTTGTGAGACTCTGCTGGTGTGGCGGGCCATGGCTAGAACCCGCCATTCTTCCCTGCACTTCCTGAGTGGGTGGGCACAGGGAGAGCTGGTAGCAGCTCTGCCCCATGTCTTTAGTCTCTGGATCAGTATACCTGGGCCAGAAAATAAAACTGCTGCAGGTGGGTGTCGATAAACCGGGCTGTGATAGTCTCGTGTGCTGGATGTTGTTCTGACGAGAGGGAGGGGAGGTCTGGAAGTGGAAAATGGCAGCCCTCATGGAGTGGCAGAGTTCGTCTGCCTTGTTGCGATTCTCTGCTGGGGTGGCAGGTCAGGGCTAGAACCCGCCATCCCTCCCGGGCGCATAAGCGGCTGGGCAGAGGGAGAGCTAGTAGCAAATCTGCCCCATATTTTTGAGTCTCTGGATCAGCATACCTGGGCCAGAATGAAAAATAAAACTGCTGCGCTGGGTGTCGATTATCTGAGCTGTGATCGGCTCCCCTGCTTGAGGGAGTTCGGACAAGAGGGAGGTCCGATGGTGGAAAATGACGGACTTCATGGTGTGGGGGTGTCGTCTTGCTTGTTGCCAGACTCTGCCGGTGTAGTGGACCAGTGCTAGAACCCGACATCCCATGTAGTGGGAGGGTCAGTCTGGCTTATTGCGGAACTCTGCTGGGGTGGCGGGCCAGGGTAGAATCCGCTATCCCTCCCGGGTGCCTTGTGAGCGGTTGGGCACTGGGAGAGCTGGTACAAGATCTACCCCATGTCTTTGAATCTCTGGATCAGCATACCTGGGCCTGAATGAAAAATAACTGCTGCAGGGTGGGTGTCGATGATCCTGGCTGTGATAGGCACGTCTGCTGGATGGAGTTCTGACAAGAGGGAGTTCCAGATTTGGAAAATGGCGACCCTCATGGAGTGGGTGTTGTCATCTGGCTTGTTGTGAGGCTCTGCTGGGGAGGTGGCCAGGGTAACTGAGGTGCCCTGTGTGCACTGGGCACATTGAGAGGTGGTAGCAGCTCTGCCCCATGTTTTTGAGTCTCTGGATCAGCATACCTGATCTGGAATGAAAAAAAAACTGCTGTAGGATGGGTTACAATGATCCGGGCTGTGACATGCTCGTCTGCTGAATAAAGTTCTGACGAGAGGGAGGTCCAGATGTGGAAAAGGCCGGCTTGAGGGCCACGATTTTCCACATCCGGACCTCCCCCTCATCAAAACTCCATCCAGCAGAAGAGCCTATCACACCCGATAATCGACACCCACCTTGCAGCAGTTTTTTTTTTTCTTCCTGCTCAAGTATGCTGATCCAGAGACTCAAAGACATGGGGAATTGCTGCTACCAGCTCTCCCTGTGCCCAGCTGCTCACAAGGCCCCGGGAGGGATGGTGGAGTCCAGCCCTGGCCCACCACCCCAGCAGAGCCTCGCAACAAACCAGAAAACCCATCCCACTCCATGAGGGCCGCTTATTTTCCACATCCGGAAATCCCTCTTGTTAGAACTCCATAGAGCAGACAAGCCTATCACAAACTGTTTCATTGACACCCACCCTTCAGTAGTTTTTTTTTCATTCTGGCTCAGGTATGCTGATCCAGAGACTCAAAGACATAGAGCAGAGCTGCTACCACTTCTCCCTGTGTCCAGTGTTCATGAGGCGCTTGGGAGAAATGGCGGGTACTTGCCCTGGCCTGACTCCCCAGTAGAGCCTCGCAACAAGCCGAGAACCCCCACTGCATGAGGGCTGCCTTTTATCACATCCAGACCTCCTTTTCATCAGAACTCCATTGAGCAGACAAGCCTATTACAGCCCGGATCATTGACACCCACCCTGAGGCAGTTTACTTTTTCATTCTGCTGGGGTGGCAGGCCAGGGCAGCCCGGATCATCGACAGCCACCCTGCAGCAGTTGTTTTTTTCAATCCAGCCCAGGTATGCTGAACCAGAGACTCTCAGACATGGGGCAGAGCTGCTACTTGCTCTCCCTGTGCCCAACTGCTCGTGAGGGACCTGGGAGGCATGGCAGGTTCTAGCCCTGGCCTGCCACCCCAGCAGAACCTCACAACAAGCCAGACCACCCTCCCTACTCCATGGGGCCCTCCATTTTCTACATCCGGACTTCCCTCTCATCACAACTCCACCCAGCAGACCAGACTATCACAGCCCGGCTCAGCGTGGCCGCTTAGTGACCGCACGGTTCATCAATAAATGCTTTATTTAGAGGTGACTACAACAGTATGCCACCCGCACGGCAAGTTTGGCAAGCTACTCATGTAGTATTTGATATGCCAAATACCAGTATCATTTGTATTAGGTCATTCCCTTGACCTAATGTAATTGTTTGAGGCTCTTTATGTTCCTGGAGCAAGCGGATGCCTTTGGGTTCTACTCCCATGAGACAGGACATATGGAGATATTACTGGTGCCCGCTCTGGCAAATAGATGATTAACGGGAATATAGATAGATAGATTTATGTCTTATTTTTATTTCATTGAATATATAGCAAAGTCTGGCTGGAGAGATAATATAGCAGGTAGGGTTCTTGCCTTGCATGTGCCCAATCTGGGTTCAACCCCCAAACCACATGAGCCCTCTCAAGACCTACCAAGTGTGATCCATGACTGCAGAGCCAGGAGTAAGCCCTGAGCAGACAGATGTTACCCAATAAAAAATAAACAAATAATATAAACAAATAAATAATGCATATTCTGGTCATATGGTAATAAATGCTTTATATCACAATCTAACTGTAACCACACAGGTGTAGTTACCCTGAAATACAATAGCTGAACTCTTCATGAACTACCAAAGGTACTATACTGACAAAGGAAACCTGGGAACTCTGCAAAAGCACATAGCTTCATTGCCACCAAGATGGAAACCCAACTGCCCAGTTCAGAGCCTCAAATTGCATAGACTCCTGGGTGGAAGAGACAAACTCAAGGACAGGTTATGTTACACAGGGGAGGGGGAGCTGAAGATTGAAACTCTGAAGACGGAATCAAAGAGATTCCCAAATGTTTAGATCATCAGTAATGCTGGAGAAGAGAAGGCCCAGACACACAGCTGTGCCAGCTCCTACCTACGGTGAGTGGTGAGCGGCCCATGAAGAGGAGGAAACTGGCTCACTCCCTGGCCAGCTTCAGCAAAGCTCCTAGGGTCAGCAGACATGTGAGTTGCTGTGGCCGCACCTATCAGACCTGGAGCAGGGATTGAGGCCCCTCCCCTCATCCTCTGACCTCCAAAGACCCAGTGGGCATGGTTACGAGCTCCACAGCCTCCATCACCAGCAGTGCGGGAGAAGAAAAGGTCCAGATGCACAGCTGAGCCCACTTCTGCACATGGCGCCTGGCTGCTTTGTGCCATGGCCCCGGGCTTAGACAACAACTGAGTTTAGGACCAGGTCTTTCCCAGGACCTTGCCCATATATACATTGTAATGGTCAATGTAGTTACAACAAACTGGGGGGAGGGGCAGTGTGGGAATGGTGAGTGGGTGGGCTGTGGCCATTGTTAGGCGCACATTGATGGTGGAACTAGTGTTGAACAATGAACATTTGTGACAGCTGTAGTACGAGGAAATTTGTGAATCACAGTATTTTAATATTTAAAAAATTAAAAATAAATAAATGAGCAGGCAGGCAGATAGACAGACAAAGATTCCCAAACGTTTCAAGAGCGCATATTTTCTATGGTCATACAATTCGTGCCTTGCAGAATATAGTTTTACATGTAAAAAATATCACCACGTTCTACTTTGGGATCTGAGTCTCCTTTATTCAGGAAAACAAAGAAGTGAGTTACAACAGTGTTAGATATTAACCCTAAATGTTTTAGACTCATCAGTGAGTTGCTACTTTTCCTTCCCCAGAGAAACTTACAGTGCTCTTATGAGCATTCCTAATCCCCAAATTTATCTTAAATGTTACTTCTGGGCTTTACCTCTCATTCTGCTTGCTACTAAATTACCCAAGTCAGGCTTGGTTCTTATGAAGTCAAACTTGGTGACTCTGAACACTGCATCTGTAGTGAATTATTTTATTTCTCCTCCCCCTATAACCTTCTCATATTTTACTATAGAATAGTTTTCTTTGCTTAAACACAGAAAGATAGTTAATGCTATGGTTCTAGTACTTGGGAGTTAATTGACTCTATAATATATCTATTCCTGGGCATCTTGTCATTAGAACTGCTCAACTCAGGCCTCAGTCGCCATAGTTCTAATATCCCACTGAAGGATCTGGATGGACCCAGGGCAAACAATAAAGCTACCCTGGCTTCAATATGGGACAGTCTAGAAATCATAAAGCAAAGCCTTGGTACAAGCAGTTATTAAGAAACAGGACCCCTTAAGGTAGGAGAAGCTAACGTATCCTGAGCATTTAGTCTGGGATTTATGGTAAAAGCCCACCTGGCTTTTAACCTTTGCTGTGTAGTCCAGGGAACCAAAGTTTTGGAATCTATATTTATCTACACAATGGCAAATAGTGAGAGGTAAAATTGATTAATACGTACTAGCAGCTAGAGAGAAAAGCGATGTAGATGGAATGACATCCCAAATGGATTTCTCAGTGCAACCTCTAAACAGAGTCTCCTTGAGTCAATCCTCCAAAAGAATTAATGCTTTACCTCTGTAAATGACCTAGCATGGCTATGTGCAGTCATATACCTCGAACTCATATACCTCGAGCCCCTTAGATTTCCTATAATAAGGTTGTTTGGTTCTAAATAAACTGTCCATTGACCATCAGTCATAATCCCCATCTCCCTGTCTCCTGGTTCTTCCACTAGGGTGTGGCATTCAGTCATTGGACACCTCTTGTCATGGGACCCCCAACACATCGTGCACCCCACCTTTCTCACATCTGGTGTCTCTGGGCGGGCCCACACTACTCGATTCTTCACACCCCAGGAACACTGCATCACACTACATCCTTTATGCTGATAGCGTTTGTACAGGCATTTTGTTTTGTTCTTTTCATCTCCAGTTTAATAAGGGAAATCATATATGTCTTGTTACAAGTGACTCATGTGAAGTTAGTGGACCACAAAGGGTCACCTAGAGGGCCTGTCACCCAGAGAAATACCTGGCAAGTTAGGGCTGCTGGAGTCTGACTTAAGCACACACTATAGACCTTACTTCTTGCCAGCTCCACACAACCCTGTCAAACTACACCTGAGCTCACTTGTCCCCCACAGCATGGGGATTTATCCCTAGTACCCAGTTTCTCTGGGAGCCATAGGTCTCATTCTGAAGAGAAGACTTACTTTTTTCCCAGAAGAGGAAAACTGATCTTAACTTCTACATAGTCAGTTTTATAGATTATGAGGAAGGAAAGACAGAGTAATGCATTCAAGAGTGTGGGCTTCTTCAGAGGGGAAAGCGACAAAAGCACACATCTCAGGTAGTAATGCAGTTGAATCTCAAAGAAGAATAGGCACCGCTTGCCTTTGCAATGTTGGTTTTCTCCATAAGTCCCCTATCTGGGTCTTATAGTAGGAGTATTGTTGTTAGGGCATTGGACTTTTGTCATCCAACTTCATGTTCACATGTCACAATATTTTGTTCTAGAGTTTCTCTCTCAAAGGAGTTCAGGCTTCTCTAGGGTGCTGGCACCAGTTAGAGTGTCATCAGTCTCCAGTACTGTATCTTGTGATTTTAACTACTTTAGGTCTAGTGACAAAAAAAACTTTTTAACTAACATCTTGGTATCTTGGTTTTATTATTCTCTGAGACTTATTGCCCCACACATTCACAGTCTATCTCCCAGCTTCAGTCTTAAATGAGAAAAGCGCATTCTATTTAGATTTCTAATCACTCCAGAGGATTTGAGTTTTATTTAATTTCAGATTGCTTAAATAATTCTCTAATATCTACTATTCTGAGTATTCTCTACTCACCTACAATACTGCCTAAATGTTAAATGTTCATCTAGTGACTTATTTCTTATTTGAAATATTTTTCCTAATTGTTTTATATGGAAATACAAGAATAAATAATTCAAACTATAGAAACAGAATTTTTGCAAGTTTTATAGTTTATAATTGTGATGAAACAAACAAAACAGAAAGAAGAAGTGGAGCATTGATTAGTCAGCCACAAGGCAGTATGTCTTGGAGGGATGATATTTCCATGTCTATATATCTAGTAGGAGCAGATGAGTCTGTTCCAGGTGAGGTTTTCCAAATCTTTCTTCTGGGGCCAAATCCACTTGTTTAAATTGTTTTCTTTTCCAAGTAGTTCTACCCTGTTATTTGTTTTTCCACACGAATGTGTAATTAAACTCTAAAAAACCATACAACTTTAATAATGAAAGAAAACAGCAATCCTAATTATTTCACTGAGCAAAGCATGTGTGTCTTGCCAGTCCTCTCAACTAAAATCAAATTCTAAACATTTTATGTGCCTGTCCATCTGATACGAGAATCACTGGGGATGTGGCTCAAGCAAAGGGCACTTGCCTCTCATGCATGATGTATGAACCCTTGGTAATTCTGACTCACTTTTTCAGGATTAAAATATTCCATATTTATTTTGTAACAAAAGTGAATGTGAAATTTCAAGATTTCAGTGTTTTCAAAATTTGAGCTATGTAGTTACTAGTTGTGACTCTGCCTTAACCCATATCAGGTTTTCACAGAGAGGATGGTGTTCCAGGGCTCAGCTCATATGAAGCACAAGCACAAGGTTCTATTCCTGTAAGAGAAAAAAGATCCTCCATAGAAGAATTATGAACAAGGTTAAATTATCTCAAAATATCATATCTAGGTATCTATCATACCTAGATCATAATACATTTTAGAGTTAAAGTTTTTGGCTGAAAGTTAAAGATTCACATTACTAAAGATATTAAATACAAAAAGGAAATTTTATTTTTAATATTCAAATGTGTCTCACTGAACTCACTATTTTTCTCTAATGTCATTTTCTCTTTATCCTTTGCCTCTTGTCTTTATTTACCCCCTTTACACTTTTCATCTTAAATTTATGACACTCCTCACTCAAAGGACGCTTAGCAATTCAGAATTGCTGGTTTTACCCTTTCTCTGTCCTAGAGTCCAAGCCAAGGGTAAGAGTAAAGAATCGGCCAACAATGCACTGTCAGAGCACTGTGCATTGAGGACTGAAGGGCCCCCCTGCCCCACTTAGCATCTTTCTCTCTCTCTCTCTCGTTTTTTTCTGTAATGTTCAGTCAACTAGCACAGACAGTGCTCCTTTCCTTTCCTGGTTTATGTTACTCTGTATTATTGGCTGTATTTACTCCAAAAGCAGCTGGAAAATTTCCCTGGGAAAATAAAAAATATGAATCCACATTCAATTCCTTTATGGACAGCAGAAAGAAGGTATTTTCTCTCTCAAAGTCTGGATATCAGTTCAGAGAGACTCCACACAGACTCATGTATTGAAGAACTACTGCCGCTGGTGAACCAGTATTCTCTCACCAGGATCTCCGACTGGGTCACGTGTACCTACAGTAACTGGGAGTGGGGCATCATGGCCAAGAGCACCTAAGTATGAAAAGGATGTTCGGAAATAAAGGCAGATTTCCAAGTGGAAGGTGTTCCTAGACCAAGATGAACTTGGAAACTGAGTGTACTGGTCACTTAAAATCTGTTGAAAAGCCCCAGGGTAGAGGCAGAGGATTGTCTAGCTGGCCCTAGACAATCTTCAATATCAAACTTCATTTCCAGTTTGAAAGTAAAAGCTTTATTTCCAGTTTAATAGCATTTAAGGAGTAGGTTGAGGACATTCAAGGTTATGTATGCTATTACTGATGCTCAACAATAAAAAAAGACATAGAGTGACTACATCCATACTGATAAAAGAGACATCTATTATTTTGTGAGTACAAGAAACACATCTCATACATTAAGGCAAATGAAAAGTAAAACACAGGACAATCTCATATTTTGTATATAGAATTGCTAGATGAGGGAATGGAATGTTTGAAATTTGGGTGGGGAGTCACTTAGACCACCCTTGGCTCCAGAGCATAGGAAGAGGACAAAGAAGGAAAGAAATTAAGGAGGTGGGAGAGAGTATCTAGGAAGCCATGGGAACAGGAACATATAGGAAGAACAGATAGGAAGCCATGGGAACAGGAGTGATGAAGATTGTGGTACATGGGTGGTATACAGGAGTAGAATAACTTAATATTCAAACCACAGAGTCAACAACTGAAAACAAGAGCGCAAACTTCAACAAACAAACTGGAAAATGTGCCTGTCAAGGAGGCACATTGGGGAATAGGTGGGGTGGGAGGAAACTGTTGAAGGGAAGTTGACACTGGTGGTGGGATTGGTACTGGGACATTGTATATCTAAAACTCAAATACAAATAACTTTGTAATTATAATTCTTTAATAAAATAAAACATTAAAATATTTTAAAACTAAAATAATGCAAGAAGAAAGGAGTTATATTAGATTACTATACTGTTTTTTGTTGTTTTTATTTTTATTATACCACCATGAAATATACAATTACGAAGATGTTTAAAATTGCTCTCAATCATACAGTGTTCCATTCTGACCACCAATGTCCCCACATTCCCTCCCACCCACCTCAAGCCTTCCTCTACAGCAGGCACTTTTTCTTTTCCTCTCTTTCTCTCTCTGTCTTTCTCTGTCTCTGTATCTCTCATCTTTTACATTGTGGCTTGCCCTACAGATACTTAGGGTTTATTGTGTAAGTCTTTTTGTGTGTATTCAATGGTGAGTTCTAGTCTGACATTACCATTTCCCACAATTAGTAGAACACTGGTATATATTTATATCCATTAATGAATGCAGTCATTCTATATTTATCCTTTTCCTTCTAACTAATTTCACTCAGCATGATAGTTTCCATGTCCATCCATTTGCAGGTAAATTTCATCTTTATTGACTTTATTTTGTCTTTATTGTCTGCTGCATACTATTCCATTGTGTAGATATACCAAGTTTCTTTATTCAGTCTTCTGTTCTCGGGCACTCAGACTGGTTCCAGATCCTAGCTATCATGAATAGAGCTGTGATGAATATAGAAGTGCAGATAGTGTTTCTGCTGTGTGTTTTTGGTTATCCAGTGTTGGGGAACTCTGCCAGGGTCCCTGACAGTGCCCGGAAGCGAGTTCCCTTCTACCTCCGATGCCAGTGGGGAATGGATGAAAACTCAGGAATCCAGCAAGGTTTTAAAATGCTTTACTTATCGCAGGTTTAGGATTCCAAATCAGCAATAGGAAAAATCCTGTGCTTAGGATTCCCAGCTAGAACTCCAGCCACGTGTAGGCCAAGATGGCGGCCACCACGTGTTAAGGCCCTGTAAAATGGAGACAAAGACAAAACTCCCAAGAAGAGTGCAAGCCCCAAAAGAGAGTCCAAAAAAGAGAGAGCCAGAGAGGAAGCAGCCTAGTTTTATACCCCTGAAAATCAGACCTCCCACTATTATGGGAAGCAGGGAGGGTCAAATGCCCTCAGGTAATTTCTCCCAACACCTCACCTAGGTCCTTTTATATCTAATGTTTTGAGCCAAGATCTGCCTGGAAATGCCTTTTATAGGGTAAAGAAGGGGGTTTCTGAGATGGCATGTCTCTGTACCAAAGACTATACTAATGACAGTTAAATATTTCTCCAAGCCTTCACAAGAGTCTCGTCTACTGCATGGTAGTTTTGTATTTTAGTTGCCTTTGAGTTATCAGGGAGCCATGCTTGCTTGCTTGGAGGCAAACAGCATTTCTCTCTGGGCTAATTACTTAGAGATCCAACGTGGCCAGGCAAATATGCTGGTAAGATCCAGCTAGTCAGTCCCACGATGATTGTGGTAGCATGAGAGAATATTTATACCAGCCAGTACAGAATACATGGTCAGATAAACTGCCACATTTAAACTACCCCCCTATCTACAAAGTAATCTGCAGGAGGTAATCCAGGGCAGATGCAGAGGTGTCCTGTAACAATCCAGGATATATTCCAAGGAGTGGTATTGCTGGGTCGAATGGGAGCTCAATATATAGTTTTTGGAAGAATGTCCATATTGTTTTCCAAAAGGACTGGACCAGTCGGTACTCCCACCAACAGTGGATGAGAGTCACTTTGTGCCCATATCCACGCAATATCCACCTATTGTTCTTGCTGTTTTGGATGTGTGCCAGTTTCTGTGGTGTGAGATGATGCCTCATTGTTGATTTGCATCTTCATGATGATTAATGAAGAGCACTTTTTCATATGCCTTTGGCCATTCAAATTTCTTCTTTTTGGAAGTTTCTGTTCATTTATTCTCCCCATTTTTATGTTAGCTGTTTTCTTCTTGTAAATTTCTACAAGTGCTTAATATGTCATGGATATTAACCCCTTATCATAAGATGGGCATTAGGTGAATATTTTCCCTGTGTGTGGGCTGCCTCTGTATCACTATTTCTTTTTAGGTGCTTTTCAGTTTTATATATCATCCCATTTGTTTATCTTAGTTTCCATTTTCTTTGTCAGTGGTGTTTAATCTTTGAAGATGCCTTTAGTGTCAATGCTGTAGAGCCTTTTCCTAATGTTTTCTTCCATGTACTTTATAGATTCATGTCTGACATTGAGATCTTTAATCCATTTTGATCTGACTTGTGCATAGCGTTAGAGAGAAGTCTAAGTTCATTTTTTTTACACGTAGCTGCCAAGTTTTCCCAGCACCATTTGTTGAGAGGCTTTCTTTGTTTCACTTAATACTTTTTACTATTTTATCGAAGATTAAGTGATTGTATATTTGAGAGCGTGTTTCAGGATATTCAGTTCTATTCCATAGGTCTACGGGTCTGTTTCCTTACCAAGATCATGCTGTTTAAATAAAACTGCTTTGTAATAGAGTGTGAAGTTGGGGAAAGTGATACCTCCCATCTTCTTTTTTCCCAAGGATTGCTTGGGAAAAAGCAATCCCTGAAATTTCAGGAGTGTTTGGTCAATTTCCTTGAAGAATGTCATGGGAATCTTTATAGGGACTGCATTTAATCTGTATAAAGCTTTAGAGAGTATTATCTTTTTACAATGTTAATTCTCCCAATCCATGAGCAGGGAATGTTTCTCCATTTCCTGAGGTTCTCTTTAATTTTTTGAAGTAACATTTTGTAGTTTTCTTTGAAGAGATCCTTAATGTTCTTAGTCAAATTGATTCCTAGGTATTTGATTTTCTGTGGCACAATTGTGAATGGCTTGTTTCCTTAATATCCCTTTCTTCTCTTTCATTATTTGCATATAAAAAGCCATTGACTAATGGGTATTGATTCTGTATCCTGCCACTCTACTATAGGAGTCTATTATTTCTAGGAGCTTTTTGGTGGAGTTTAGGGTTCTCTAGGTATCGTGTCATCTGTAAATAGTGACAGTTTAACTTCTTCCTTTCCTATCAGGATGCCCTTAATGTCTTTCACTTCCCTGATTGCTATGAAAATACTTCCAGTAATGTATTGAATAGAAGTGGTGAGAGGGCAGTCTTGTCTTGTCCCCAATCTTAGGGGGAAGGCTATCAGTTGTTCCCCCATTGAAAATGATGCTTGTTGTGGGCTTGCAGTAGATAGCTTTGATTATATTGAGGAAGGTTCCTTAAATTCCCATTTTACGGAGAGTTTTTATCATGAATGGGTGTTGGATCTTTTCAAATGCATTCTCTGCATCTATTGATATCATCATGGGTTTTTATTTTTTTGTTGTTGATATGATATATTATGTTGATTGATTTGTGACTGGTGAATCATCCTTGCATTCCCAGGATGAATCCAACTTAGTCATGGTGCATAATCTTTTTGAAGACTCTTTGGATTCTATTTGATAGTGTTTTATTGAAGATCTTAGCATCTGTGTTCATCAAGGAGATTGGACTGTAGTTTTCCTTTTTGTGAAATCTCTATATTTTTTGGGTATTAGGGTTTATGTGCCTCTTAGAAGCTATTTGGGGGTGTTTCTGTTTCTTCAATTTCCTGGAAGAGCTTCAAAAGGCCTGGGAGAAGGTCCTCTTTAAAGGTTTGGTAGAATTCACTGTTGAATCTGTCTGGACCTAGAAGAAAGGGATATTAAGGAAACAAGCCATTCACAATTGTGCCACAGAAAATCAAATTCCTAGGAATCAATTTGACTAAGAACATTAAGGATCTCTTCAAAGAAAACTACAAAACATTGCTTCAAAAAATAAAAGAGGACCTTAGGAAATGGAGAAACATTCCCTGCTCATGAATTGGGAGAATTAACATTGTCAAAAGATAATGCTCTCTAGAGCTTTATACAGATTCAATGCAGCCCCGATGATGCTATATCTACCAGCATTCTTTCTTCCATTTCTTCCTTGAGGGCCAGTATTTCCTTGGTGAGTTTCAGTCTTGCTGATCTATCAAGAGTTGATAGAACAGGGGCCGGAGCAATAGCATAGCCCTGCATGCGACCAAGCAGGGTTAGATCCCGGCATCCCCATATGGTCCCCCATGCACCACCAGGAGTAGTTCCTGAGTGAAGAGCCAGGAGTAACCCCTGAGAATCACCGGGTGTGACCCAAAAATACAAAAAAAAGAGATTTGATAGAACAGTGTTAAAGTCTCCAACTACAATCGTGTTGCTGTCAATGTCTTCTTTGAAGTCTATTATCAGTTGTTTAGGTATTTTGCTGGCCCTCGTTGGGTGCGTATATGTTTAGGAGTGTAATTTATTATTGATATATGTATCCTCTGATTATTAAGAAGTGACTTTCACTGTCCCTTCTGACCTTTTCCAGCCTGAAGTCTATGTTGTCAGATACTAGTATGGCAACCCTGGCCTTTGGAGGGTTTTTTGAGTGAAGGATTGTTTTCCAGCCTAAAAGTTTGAGCCTGTCTTTGCTCTGCTTGCTCAGATGCATTTCTTAAGGGCAGCAGGATGTTGGGCTTAATTTTTGATCCATTTTGCCATTCTGTGTCTCTTAACTGGTGCATTTAGACCATGACATTGTTAGCCCTTCTTTTAAGGTTAGTTTTGAGTCTATGAAGTTCCTGAGCTGTTGTTTATCCATGAAGCTCTGTATCTGTCCTTCAAATCTGAGTGAGAGTCTAGCTGGGTAAAGAATTCTTGGTGAGGACTTCATCTAATTGAATTCTTTCACTATATCCACCACTGCCTTTGGGCTGTAGGGTCTCTTCTCTAAGGTCTGCTGAATCTGGAACTTTTCTGCAAGGACTTTTTAACTACACCTGTTCCCTTGTATCACTCGTCTTCCCATTGTTCATCCATTTGCTTGAGTGGGCACCAGTAATGTCTCATTCTTTGGGAATGAGGTTCATTATTGTTACTGTTTTTGGCATATCAAATACACCACTGGTAGCTTCAGGCTCTGCCATGGCTCTGGGTTCATCCCAAGGGGCCCAGTCTTTTTCTATGTCAGACCGTCAACCATCCAGGACCCACGGGGCAGAGCCCTGGGTGTAGATAAGCCTTTCTTCTGTCTGCCACCTGCTGATGCAGCTGGCCACTGCAGCCACACCTGCAACACCTCGAAGGGCAGGTGGTGTAGTAACAGTAACAGTACCGGTAACAATAATGGACCTATTTCCTTGGGGTTGCCTTTAAGTTCCTCTGGCACTCCAATGATTCTTATGTTGTTCCTCTTGGATCATCCCAATGTTCTCTGTTCTGCTGCTGATCCATTTTTTGGTCTATTTTCATCTGCTGGATTTTTCTGAGTGCTTTCTGCAGCCCATTCTCATTCTCACTAATTCTGTCTTCCACTGCTGTCATCCTGCTGTTCAGAGCCCCTATTTCATTTCTAAGTTCATCTACTGAGTTTTTTATTGATGATATTCTGCTACCAGAATGGTTTAGGGGTTCCTCTGGGTTCTTCTGAGGCTCTATTGAGATGGGGACTCGGGCCAGAAGTCCCTCACCGTTCATAACCCCTCATGGTCAGTGGAGTGCAGGAATTTCAATGGGGAGAGCTGGTAACTGCTAGGTTCAGAAGAACCCAGAGGAACCCCCCACACCATCCTGGCTTCAATTTTCATCATCCAGACTCCACAGCTTGTCAGAACACCACCCAAGGGACTAAGCCAATCTTAAGCCTGGCTTGTCAGAGACCAAGCCACAGAGACCCACCCTTCAGAGGCCCACCCTTCAGAGGAAAGTATTTCAAGCCCAGAAATGCTTGAACAACAGACACAGATACACCAGGCAGAGCAGCTATCAGCTTTCCCATAGTGTGATTTATCTCTAAATTACCAAGAATATCTTACCCGACCCTCTCAGAGAGTCAAGCAAGCTACTGAGAGCATACTGCCTGCACGGCAGAGCTTGCCAAGCTGTATGATGCATATTAAATATGCCCAAACCAGTAATAACAATGTTTATTTTATTTCCCTGATCCTGAAAGACCCTTAATACGGCAGCACTAAAAAGGATGAACAAGAAGTGATTGATAAAATGTCATGGCCAAACTAGGCTTCCAAAATGAAGAAGGACTAAAATGACTGTTCGTACTTTCAATGAACGTATGCTGACATCAGAAGAATGATGGTGCAGTGTGAAAGATCAAGTACAACATCATTGATCTGAACAAGATGAGAAGGCCTCAATTGCATGACCCCGTTTTTAACACCGGAGAAAAACTTCCTCAGAACATGTGATGAAAGAGGCATTGGTGGTGTTAGTATCCATGTCAATACAAACCTGGCCATGAGCATTGATTCCTTTGAACGGTAAAAAATTGGATAGGATGACTACAGTTGAAGAGATGTGGCACACTGCCATCACATCTATCTTCATTGTCTTTGCACCAACATCCACATACAAGGAAGAAGAATTGAGAAATTCTACATGGAACTGGATGATTTCTATAAAAAAGATCACACCTTCTACAAGATCATAGTCAGTGATTTTAATGCCAAGATAGGAACAAGAAGATCGCCAAAGAACTCCACATCGGGACCCATGGCCTAGAATGGAATGAACAGGGTGATAGACTATCTGAGTTCATTGTGGCCACCAAGACCATTCACGGGAACTCACAGTTCCAGAAGGCTGAATCGAAACGTTGGGCATGGGAATCCCCTGGTGGACAGTTCCACAATGAAATTGACCACATCATCTTCAATCGATGGTTTTGTCTGATCGATGTTGCTATCATCCCAAAATTCCAAACAGGATCGGACCACCATCTCCTTCGTGCAAAATTCTACTTCACGCAATGGGGAGAAAAGGCTGCAAAGTTTAAGAAGAGAACTCCCAGAACGACCACCAGCTGGGAACTCTTTGGCGGCAACATGGGAAGATACCATCATTAATGACATTGATGAAGAATACAACTGATTGCTTCAGCACCTCCATGGTTGTGCAAAAGAATGCAGAGAGAGAGAAAGACAAAAATGGACGCCTGTCTTCAAAAACTCTCAAGCTCATTCTCCAATTTGGCAATGCGCGAGCTTCAGGCAACTTAATGCTAATGTCCAAGCTCGCAAAGCAGTGCAGAGAAGCAATAAAGGAAGACCTCAAAGAGAGAGGAGCGGAAATACTGGCTGATGCAGCAGAAGCGAGAAAAGCATTTGCACCGCCTGCCTGTCCTTTGCCAACTATAAAACCAGGATGACTGACTCCAGCATCCTGATGGATCTATCACATCTTCTAGAAAGGCAGTGTAGAATATTATCCATGACTTCTACTCAGATCTCTTTGATAGCCTGCACACATACCAAATTCCACAGATGGGTATGTCGTTCCTTAAGGTCTCCCTTCTGAAATCCGACATGTCATTTCATTGGTAAAGAAGCCGAACAGCACCAGGCCCAAAGTGAGACCCGAACGCCTGAAGAATCTTCCGAAAGTACTCATCAATACACTGGTTCAGCTTTTGACATGCTACCTGTCTGAATGCACGGTGCCCTCCCAATGGAAAACCAGGAGGACAGTTCTACTGTTCAAGAAGGGAAACATCCACACATTGGCAACTATCACTCCATCTGCCTGTTGTCTGTCATCTACAAGCTGTTCACTCGAGTCATCCTGAACAGGATTGGAAGAACATTAGAGGAAGGACAACCAAGTGAGCAAGCTGGCTTCTGAAAACGATTCAGCACAATTGAGCATATCCACTCGGTGACCAAGTTCATTGAGGTTTGTAGGGAGTTCAAAATGCCTCTCTGACTCACGTTCATTGATTTAAAGAACGCCTGATTCTGTTGAGACCCGAAGCGGTCATCGAAGCCCCTAGCCAAACAGGGCATTCAAACCCAATCCATCAAGATCGTTCGTGAGCTATATTACGGATTCACCACCAGGATCTCACCATTCTATAAGGAACTGATCATTGATGTCAAAAGAGGGGTTCGGCAGGATAGATACCATTTCACCAAAACTCTTCAGTGCTACCCTAGAGAACATCATGTGACAATTAGAATGGGAAGGAATGGGAGTGAAGATAGATGGTCAGCAACTAAATCACCTCCGCTTCACTGATGACATTGTTCTAATAACACCAAACGGCACCAAACACCAAGCGGCACAAATGCTGGCTGACTTTGACCGAGAATGTAGAAAGATAGGTCTACAGCTGAATCTCAATAAAATAATGTTCATGAAAAATGAACTAGTTCCAGATGCCCCATTCACTCTTAATAGAACAAACATCTCTGAATGCAGGAGTTATGTGTACCTAGTTCAAGAAGTCAACGTGATGTATCACTCTAAGTCAACATGATGATCACTTCACTTGGTCACTTGAATCCCGTTATTCATCGATTTACTCGAGCGGGCACCAATTAAATTTCCATTGGACCCTATCATGTGCCAATGTAGCCCAATGGCATCTGGTTGATTCAGGAATATGAAGAGCCTCAAACCTTTCCTTCAGGGTCTTTACAAGGAAGTCTGACCATCTTGTAGGTGGGCGGTCACGTGATCTTTTGACATCCCGTGGGATCCAGTTGGTAATGGCTCTAGTCCAGCGGTTGTCTCCAATCACATTACATGTCCAGCCCATCTGATTTTCGATGCCTTGGCAAATGAGACAGCGTCCATGATTCTGGAATAGCGACGGAGGTCAGAACTCCGGATTCCTTCTCTCACTTGAGTGAGGCGTGATATTCCATGCATAGCTGTTTCGATTCCTCTCTTGGAGGCAGCGAATAGCATTCTCATCCTGCTTTCATAGGGCCCAGGTCTCTGAGGCATATGTTAATGCAGGGAGAATGGTGGAGTCGAAGAGATGTGCCCGGAGCAGGAGGTTCTTTTGTCCTTTTAGCTATTTCTTCGATGCCTTTGGAAGTCAACATGATGAATGACCTAAAACCTGAGCTGCTAAGGAGGAAGGGAGCATCATGGAAAACCTTCAAGAGCAACAAAAATAGCTAAAAGGACAAAGAACCTCTGGCTTTGGGCACATCTCTTCCACTCCACCATTCTCCCTGCATTAACATATGCCTCAGAGACCTGGGCCCTACGAAAGCAGGATAAGAATGCTGTTCAGGTCTCCCAAAGAGGAATTAAAAGAGTTATGCTTGGAATATCATGCCTCACTCAACTGAGAGAAGGAATCTGGAGTTCTGACCTCTGTTGTTGATCCAGAGTCAGGGATGCTCTCTCAGTTGCCAAGGCATTGAAAATCAGATGGGCTGGACATGTAATGTGATTTGGAGATGACTGCTGGACTAGAGCCAATATAGGCATTTTCTTTTCTTATTTTATTTTGTTTTTTTTGGGTCACACTGGGTAATGCTCAGAGGTTACTTCTTGCTCTGGACTCAGGAATTACTCTTGGTGGTGCTCAGGGAACCAAATAGGTTCTTGGGAGAACTAAATACAAAATAACAGAAAATAGAACAAAGTAATAAAAACATGGTCTTGGCAGCAAGAGAGAAGTAATGGAGGAACTGTAGAATGAGAGAGAAGTGGGGGGAACTGTGGAGCAGGAGAGAAGTGATTGGAGGAACTGTGGAGCAGGAGAGAAGTGATTGGAGGAACTGTAGAGCAGGAGAGAAGTAGATGGGGAATCGTAAAGTGGTCATTTTGACTTTGACATGATTCTGGAGCTTTGATGGTGAATGCAATGAGTCTTCTGCAAGCATTGAGATGTGGGGCTATCTTCCTCAAGCCTTACAGTATCTCAAACCAATAATTTTTTTTAAATTTCATGCTAAATTTGTGGAGAAATTTCTGTTTAATTAAATATTTTCTGAAAGAAAATATAGTCCATTCATAGCATCTGGAGTCTGTTCATAGTATCTCTGCACGCCAACATTTGGCCTCGAACCAGAGCTAAGAGTTTTAACTCCTTAATACTCACTTTATGATGAGCCTGTGTGTAGTCTTTTCTGAACTGATCTCAAGACTTTGAGAGATTTTATATCTTCTTTCTGCTGGGTTGTTCAGGCAGGCATTTGATCTAGGTTCAGGCTGCTCATCTTCCCTGGAGAAAAGCCAATACAAAGTAATGAGGAAAGAAAAGGAACAGTGCATGTGCTAGTAGACTGCACATAGAGTGCTCATTATAGTGACAAACCTACCTGCCCAAAGGAAACAGAGAAAAGTTGTATGGGGCAGGTATCCCATTGCACCCTGAGTGCACAGCATGCTGACACTGCTGATCTGCTTTGATATCGTTATGTGATATGTGATATAGTTATTCATGGTAAGGAATAAAATAAGATACTATATTGAGATTTTATTAGCATACACAATACAGTAACAATATATTACATGTCTTTATACATAATGATGATGATGACAAATAATGTGGCACAAGAGGAAGAAATCATTACATTCTTGTTTAAAAATAAAATATCATCCCTGGCCAAAGAAGGGAGCAGGCTTTTGAGTTGGCTACCACAGTCTGCTGACACCTAGTGACTGAATTTCAAAAGGCAGCTATAAAAGTGAGAAATAAAGATTATATTTCTTGCCTAAATCTTCAACTGACTGCTCAGAAATCACTTATGCTAGTCTCTTTGTGTATTTAACTCATATGGTGGTTCTGTTTCTATGATTACAAACACTTCAGGTATGACATTGGTCAAAGAGGCAGAATAAATTAAGATTATCTTTGTTGTTGAATTGACTTTTTTCTTTTTTTTCTCTTCCCATTATGAAGAGACTTTGACCCCTGTACTCTGACTCCTTATTTTAACCAACCTGGCTCAACCATCAGTTCTGACTCATGTGTTCCATGGAGTGCCAACAGATGAGTTCCTGGACATGTATATGAGGAAGCCTGGCACCAGCAAATTCAGGCTTCCTATGCACTCTGCTGGCTAAGCAAGCGAGTTCCTAATCAGAAGCTGAAGCTCAGTAACAGAATTTCATGGGAGGCGTCGAGGGAGATGTCAGTTACTTCTGAAGACCCAGAGTGTAAGTGACAGAGGGAAGGGCAGGTAAATCTTTTCCAGCATTGAATGACAGGCCCAGGGACATGATTCACCACACTGAAGGTCATTCTTGGAAGGAAAGTTGTCCCTGATGTCCAGAAACAGGGTTCACGGCTAGGTGAGACCCGCTGCCTCCAAGGTATTCCTCTCGGCAGGTCATCAGGATTTTTATTTATGTTGCCTTTAAACAGCTTTATCCTATCAGCTTTTCAAGTGTTAGAGATTATATCAGAAAGTCAGAGGAAATGCACAGATTATTAGAAAAAAAATCGAGCTTTTTCTTCTTTCCTAATGTAGGTCTAGACCTTTTCTTGCATTGCATTGCTATGGATTTCCACATCCCCACCCCCTACACACACACTTAGTACTGCATTGAAATGTCCAATAGATTCTGATATTTTCCTTCTTCATTCTGATTCATTTTCAGGAATCTTGTAATTTCCATTAACTCCATTTAGTTGCTATCCAGCAGCCTTTTCCCCAGTTTTCAAGTGCAAAATTATTCCACATCTTCAACAGTTAATTTCAACCTTCTTAGAAGAAGAGACATGACAAGATATTTCTTTCTTTTTTCAAAAGTACATTATCACTTGAACACTTGATCACTTGACATGCTGTTAATCATCGATTTGCTCAAGCGGGAGCCAGTAACATTTCCATTTGACCCTATTATGTGCCAGTGTAGCCCAATGGCATCTGGTTGCTTCAGGAATATGAAGAGCCTCAAAACATTCATTCAGGGTCTTGACGAAGAAGTATGACCATCTTGTAGGTGGGTGGCCACGTGATCTTTTGACATCCTGTGGGATCAATTTGGTAATGGCTCTAGTCCAGCTGTTGTCTCCAAATCGCATTACATGTCCAGCCCATCTGATTTTCTATGACTTGGCAAAGAGACAGTGTCCCTGACTCTGGAACATCTACAGAGGTCGGAACTCCGGATTCCTTCTCTCACTTGAGTGAGGCGTGAGATTCAAGCATAGCTCTTTCAATTCCTCTTTGGGAGACCCGAATAGCTTTCCCATCCTGCTTTCATAGGACCTGAGGCATATGTTAATGCAGGGAGACCAGTGGAGTCAAAGAGATGTGCCCGAAGTGGAGGTTCTTTGTCTTTTTGCTATTTCCTCGATGCTTTTGAAGGCATTCCATGCTGCTCAGGTTTTAAGTCATTCATCATGCTGACTTCTCGACCTAGGTACACATAACTGCTGCATTCAGAGATGTTTGTTGCATTGAGAGTGAATGGGGCCTCTGGAACTAGTTCATTTCTCATAAACATAGTTTTGTTGAGATTCAGCTGTAGACCTATCTTTCCACATTCTCGGTCAAAGTCAGCCAGCATTTACGCCTCTTGACTAATGTTTTGTGTTATTAGAACGATGTCATCAGTAAAGCGGAGGTGGTGTAATTGCCGACCGTCTATCTTCACTCCCATACCTTCCCATTCTAATTGTTGCATAATGTTCTCGAGGGTGGCACTGAAGAGTTTTGGTGAAATGGTATCACCCTGTCGAACCCCTCTTTTGACATAGATGATCACTTTTTTTTTTTTTTTTTTTTGTAAGTATTTTATTATACCACCGTGAGATATACAAATAAAAAGATATACAATTAAAAAGTTCATATTTGGGTTTTGGTCATACAGTGTTCCAGCACCCGTCCCTCCACCAGTGCCCATCTCCCACCACCAATGTCCCTGGTTCCCTCCCCTTTACCCAGCCCACCTCCATGGCAGGTTCTTTTATTTCTTTCCCTTTCTCTCTCTTTCTTTTTTCCTCCCCTTCCAGACTATGGATTACAGAACATACATTAAAAGGTTGTCATGTGTATCCTTTTGCCTCTATTTAATGCTCAGTTCTAGGTTGGCATTAGTACCCTCGACAATTGTTAGCACACTGTTCCATTTTCTGTCTTACCTAACCTCTGATTCCCACGCGTTTGGACGATTACTTCTTTGTAGAATGGTGAGATCGTGGTGTGAATCCGTAATACAGCTCACGAAGGATCTTGATGTATTGGGTTTGAACACCTTTTTTTGGCTAGGGCTTCGATGACTGCTTCAGTCTCCATAGAATCAAAGGCTTTCTTTAAATCAATGAACGTGAGACAGAGTGGCATCTTGAACTCCCTACAAACTTCAATGAGCTTAGTTACTGTGTGGAAATGGTCGATTGTGCTGAATCCTTTGGGAAGCCAGCTTGCTTGCAGCTTGCTCGCATGGTTCAAAAAGTGCATTATATACTTTTAATCCCATCTTTGTGTGTGTTTTCAGCTTTGGGGATATGGAATACTTTGTATATGCCAATTAATTCCAGTTCTTCCAATAGCTCATTTAGAACTCTTATTAACTTACTGTTATTCTGCCTCTGTATACTTTGCAGATATAATGGTATATGAGTTATACTTTACAGATACTGTCTAATCACAAATTGGGATACAAAATTTTCTCATAATACTATGCTTCAATAAATGTGGCTTTTTTAGGTGTGTGGGCAATATCTTTCCAAACTTTGCTCCTCCTTCATTTAATAACACTCAGAATATCTTGATCTACTAATTACCAACCATTACATAATGATCATTCAAAGATCTCATCACTTCTTTAACTTGAAAATTATTTGGTATGATATACCCTTATGGCTGTTCCTGTTCTTCTGTATCTACCATTGAATTGTGTAATTATTTTCTATCCATTTTTAATCTCTGAAATTCAGGTGCATACCTCTTAAGCAGTGGAACAATGAAACAATGAAACAGTAAACAATGTTCCCTGATCTACTCTAAGCCATTTTATGGGGGAATACTCATAATATTTATAGAAATGTATATGTGCACATGTTAATATGTGGGTTAGTGGTTTTTGCAATTACCCATTTCCTTTGCATAAGTGACTTCGGTAATCTTACAATTTTGGTTTAGGTGCAGTAAATGTCATCAGCTCTTGTTTGAGAATATGCACACTTATTATGTATCATATTTGCAAAACAGAAAGCAATAGAAGCCAATGAATGAGAAATGACATTTTTAATATACACCGTGGAAAGGGTTTGCATTTATAAAATAAAATCCAGTTCTTATGTGGCACCATCCCTTCATTCTAGTCTGCTTCTCTTTACACTGTTCTCGGAAAAACTCATCAGCCCTATTTGACCCTTAATTCATGTCTCAAAATTCTAATTATCTGTTGCATGTATTAACTACTCTCTCTTATATACATTTTATTTGATAGTGCTCTTCATATAACCTAGGTCAGTTAATCTTTAATAAAGAAGGAGTAGGAGAGAGAGGTAAAAATAGGAGGAGGAGGAGGAGGAAGAAGAAGATGAAGAAGGAGGAGGAGGAGGAGAGTTTAGACTTCTTTCTAACATCATACAGAAAAATCAAATAAAAGTGGATTAAAGACCTCTATATCAGACCTGAATCAATAGGGTACCTGGAGGAAAACAAAGGCAGAATTGGGGCTGGAGTGATTGTCCAGCGAGTAGGACGTTTGCCTTGCATGAAGCTGACCCAGATTCGATCCCGGCATCCCATATGGTCCCCAAGCACCACTAGGAGTAATTTCTGAGTACAGAGCCAGAAGTTACCCCTGAGCATCATTGGGTGGACTCAAAAAGCAAAAAAAAATAGGCGTAATTCTCATGACATTGAGAATGAACAGTGGCTGAAGAATGAAGCATCACTGATAAGCAAGTGGAAGCAAAGATAAACAAATGGGACTATATTGAACTCAAAAGCTTCTGTACCTCGGAGGAAGTGATGATAAAAATACAAAGACAGCCCAAATATTGGGAGAGATGATTTGTCCACCACTAATCTGATAAAGAAGATACATAAAGATATGTAAATCACTGGAAGAACTTTATTTTTATCTTGATTTGGTTATTATTATTAAAATATTTTATTATACGACTATGATCTTGTAGAAGGTGTGATCTTTTTTTATAGAACTCCTCCAGTTCCATGTAGAATTTCTCAATTGAATCTTCTTTGTATGTGGATGTTGGTGCTTAGACAATGAAGATAGAAATTGCTGGCAGTGGGCCACATCTCTTCAAGTGTAATCGCCCTATGCGGTTTGTTAGGCATTCAAATGAATAAATGTTGATGGCCATGTTCATGTTGACAAGGGAGACCAACGCCACCTACGCCTCTTTAGTCACATGTTCCAAAGAACAATTCTTCTCCGGTGTCAAATACAGCATGATGCGACTGACACCCCCTCATCTCAGTCAGACCAATGATGTCGTACTTGATCTTTTGCGCTTGCACCATCAAATCCTCGATATATGCTTCCGATGCCAGCATACGTGCATTGAAAATACAGACAGTCATTTTAGTCCTTCTTCATTTTGGCAGCCTAGGATGGTCTTGAAATTTTATCAGGCACTGCTTGTTTGCCTTTCTTACTGCTGCCGTATTAAAGACTATTTTGGGGTCAGGAAAATAAACATTTTTGTTACTGGTTTTGGCATATCGAGCATGAATCGGACAGCTTGCCAGATCATAGTCGGTGATTTTAATGCCAAGATAGGAACCAGAAGATCGACTGAAGAACTGCACATCGGGACCCATGGCCTAGACTGGAACGAACAGGGTGAGAGACTATCTGGAGTTCATCATGTCCACCAAGATCATTCTGGTGGACATGGTGAACTGTGAGATGAGAACTCACAGTTCTGGTGAACTGTGAGAGGAGAACTCACAGTTCCAGAAGGCTGAATCGAAACGTTGGACATGGGAATCCTCTGGTGGACAGTTCCACAATAAATTGACCACATCATCTTCAATCGACAGTTTTTTTCTGACCTATGTTGCTGTCGTCCCCAAATTCCAAATAGGATTGGACCACCGTCTCCTTCATGCAAAATTCTACTTCACACAACGGGGAGAAAAGGGTGCAAAGTTTAAGAAGAGAACTCCCAGAAAGACCATCAGCTGGGAACACTTTGACACCATTGCAGCAACATGGAAAGATATCATCATTGGCGACATCGATTAAGAATACAACCGACTGTTTCAGCACCTCCATGATTGTGGGAAGAATGCCGAGAGAGAGAAAGACACAAAAGGACACCTGTCTTCAGAAACTCTCAAGCTCATTTCCCAACGTAGCAAAGCGTGAGCCTCAGGAGACCAAATACTAACGTCCAAGCTTGCTAAACGGTGCCAAGAAGTGATAAAAGAAGACCTCAAAGACAGAAGAGCAGAAATACTGGAAGATGCAGCAGAAGCCAGGAAAAGCATTTGCACTGCCTGCCTGTCCTTTGCCAAATATAAGACCAAGATGACAGCTCTCCAACACCATGATGGATCTATCACATCTTCCAGAAAGGCAATGGAGAAGATTATCCATGACTTCTACTCAGATCTCTTTGATAGCCACATCCACCTGCCCATAAACCAAATTCCACAGGATGGATATGTCATTCTCAATGTTCTCCCTTCTGAAATCCAACATGCCATTTCGTCGGTAAAGAAGGGAACAGCACCAGGTCCAGACAAGGTCAGACCCGAACACCTGAAGAATCTGCCATCGGTATGCATCAATACACTAGCTTGGCTCTTCACATGTTACCTGTCCGAATGCAAGGTGCCCTCCCAATGGAAAACCAGCAGGATAGTTCTACTGTTCAAAAGGGAGACATTCACGACACCAGTAATTATCGCCCCATCTGCCTGTTGTCCGTCATCTACAAGCTGTTTTCACGAGTCATCCTGAACAGGATTGGCAGAACACTAGATGAAGGACAACCATGTGAGCAAGCTGGCTTCTGGAAAGGATTCAGCACAATCGACCATATCCACACAGTAACCAAGCTCATTGAGGTTTGTAGGGAGTACAAGATGCCGCTCTGTCTCACGTTCATTGATTTACAGAAAGCCTTTGATTCTGTGGACACTAAAGCAGTCATCGAAGCCCTAGCCAAACAGGGTGTTCAAACCCAATACATCAAGATCCTTCGTGAGCTGTATTACGGATTCACCACTAGGATCTCACGATTCTACAAAGAAGTGATCATTGATGTCAAAAGAGGGGTTCGACAGGGTGATACCATTTCACCAAAACTCTTCAGCGCCACCCTCGAGAACATCCTACGACAATTAGAATGGGAAGGAATGGGAGTGAAGATAGATGGTCGGCAACTCACACCACCTCCGCTTTGCTGATGACATCGTTCTAATAACACCAAACATTAGCCAAGCGGCACAAATGCTGGCTGACTTTGACCGAGAATGTGGAAAGATAGATCTACAGCTGAATCTGAAGAAAACTATGTTCATGAGAAATGAACTAGTTCCAGAGGCCCCATTCACTCTCAATGGAACAAACATCTCTGAATGCAGCAGTTATGTGTACCTAGGTCGAGAAGTCAACATGATGAACGACCTAAAACCTGAGCTGCGCAGGAGGAAGAGAGCGGCATGGAATGCCTTCAAAGGCATCGAAGAAATAGTTAAAAGGACAAAGAACCTCCGGCTCTGGGTATATTTGACTCCACTGTTCTCCCTGCGTTAACATACGCCTCAGAGACCTGCGCCCTACAAAAGCAGGATGAGAATGCTGTTCGGGTCTCCCAGAGAGGAATCGAAAGAGCTATGCTTGGAATATTATGCCTCACTCAAGTGAGAGAAGGAATCTGGAGTTCTGACCTCTGTCGCTATTCCAGAATCAGGGATGCTGTCTCATTTGCCAAGGCATTGAAAATCAGATGGGCTGGACATGTAATGCGATTTGGAGACAACCCCTGGACTAAAGCCATTACCGACTGGATCCCACGGGATGTCAAAAGATCATGTGGCCGCCCACATACAAGATGGTCAGACTTCCTTGTCAAGACCCTGAAGGAACGGTTTGAGACTCTTCATATTTCTGAACAACAGATGCCATTGGACTACATTGGCACGTGATAGGGTCCAATGGAAATGTTATTGGCGCCCGCTTGAGCAAATCGATGAATAACGGGATTCAAGTGATCAAGTGATTATATGACAGTGAGATATACAATTACAAAGATGTTCATGTTTGGGTTTCTGTCATACAGTGTTCCAGCACCCAATCCCCATGATTGCCCATTTCCCACTATCAATAATCCCAATTCCTCCCCCTCCCCTAGCCTGCCTCTATGGCAGGTTCTTTATCTCTTCTCTCTCTCACTCTCTTTCTTCTCTTACACATTGTGCACTGCAATATATATGTTTAGAGGTTATCCAGTGTATCTTTATGCCTATATTCAATCCTCAGTTCTTGGCTTGTTTTTTATCATTTTCGATGATTCCTTTCTCTGTCTTACCTAACCTCTGATTCCCACACACTTGTGGTAAATTCCACCTTTGACAAGACCTCTGATTCATGTTTTGCCTGACCTTGGATATTAGTTTCATAATATATGTATGTTTTTATACATAAATATATATATATATATATATATATATGCCATGCAAATGAATGAATTCATTCTATATTTATCTTTTTCCTTCTGGCTAATTTTACTGAACATGATCCTCTCCATGTTCATCCACTTATAGGCAAATTTTATAACTTCGTTTTCCTAACAGCTGCATAATATTCCATTGTGTAGATGTACCACAGTTTCTTTATTCAGTCATCAGTTCTTGGGCACTCTGGTTGTTCCTGATTCTGGATATTGTGAATAGTGCTGCTATGAAGATAAATTGCAGGTGCTGTTGCTGCTGTGTGTTTTGGGCTTCCCAGGGTATATTCCCAGAAGTGGAATGGCTGGGTCAAACAGGAGCTCAATTTCTAGACTTTGGAGGAATGTCCATATTGTTTCACTGGAAGAACTTTATAAGAAAAAAATATCCAACCATGTTTTTAAAAATGGGGAGAAGAGTCTAAGCAACAAAGGCCTAGTTTAAGAATAAAGACCCACACCAACAACCTAAATATAATCTCAAAAAATCTGGACCAAGAACAAAAAATTAGACAAAAACTCATAGTAAAGATATAGTAAAAACTAGAGCAGAGATCAACATAGAAATCAAGAAAGCAATTTAAAAAATCAATGAAACCAGGAGCTTGTTCCTTGAAAGAATAAACAGATAAGTAAACTTTTAGTTCGACTTTCAAGGGGAAAAATGAGAAAATGTCCAAATAGATCAGAGATGAAAGGGGGGAAATTGCAACAAGCCTGAAGGAACTCAATATATAATGAGATTACTATAAACAATTACTATCTAGATTACTATAAACAACGGCATGCTCTCATGTTGGAAGAAACGGATAGATTTCTTCATTTCATTAGAAGAAATGGATGGATTCTAGACTCATGTGATCTCCCAAAAGAGGAAGAATTATAAAGCTTAAATGAGTCTAAGTCCAGGTCCAAATGATAGAACTAGTGAGCTTATGAAACCTTCAGCATAGATTTACTGCCCTTATTCCTTAAGCTCTTTGCTCAGGGATCACTCCTTTGGGTGGTGACCATATGCATTGTCAGGGATTGAATGTTGGTCCGTTTCATGCAAGACAAATGCTATACCCTCTGTACTACCTCAATAATCAATAAGCATGATTTTATTTTTCTTTCCTTGCAATATAATGAATAAGCTCACTAAAAGTCATATTTATCAGTATAGCATAAAATAAATTAGCAAAGACCTCAGCAAAATGTACAAAAATGCATTAAAGTTAAAAAATATGGAATATTTTACTACCAGAAGTTAATTCTCCTCTATGCAAAAAATTCCTAGGTGGCATAACTATTAGTAGTTCTCATTTTTCCTGTATTCACAACTATTCTTTCATGAAAATAGGATCATGTTTTAAATATTTCTGGCTTGAAGAAGGTGAATATTGGTAACAAAAACTGTTAAACAATATTCCTCAAATTCTGTCACTTTCTGTATTGTACCAGTGGGGAAATGAAGGAGACTGGGAGGTAACCAGATAGCTCCTGGGAGCATAGTGGAAACATTAAGCAGCAATGCTATTGCTATCTGTGCCAAAAATAACATCTTTGGTCCTCCTGATCTTTCTCATGGTTGTCTTCTATTGTTCTTTGTTCTTCTTTGTTCTGTATTGTAGATAATATTTAACCATCTATCCATCACGGTTACGGTACCACCTTCAGCTTGCTCCACTGCTTCCCATCACCCAACCAGTCTCCCTTGCTGATTCCATCACGAAACAATGACTCTAATCACTGGTATCCCCCCAGTCTTCGGTAGGAATTGTTTGTCATTATTCTCAATCCCTCATAGGTCTGGGCTTTCAACATCAAGGTCCTTTATTGGAATGAAATGGACTAAGGGCAAAACTAGCATTCCAGCAGTGGATAAGAAAGAGTAAAAGATGTAGTGATTACTCAGGAATTCTTTAACATATACTAAATGTAGCAGACGTCTAGGACTCACATTAAGTATGGATGTCCCAGCTGTTTTTCCTTTCCTTTTTTTCTTTTTCTATTTGTTGGTTTTTGGACCACACCCTATGGTGCTTAGGGGTTATTCCTAGCAGATCTTCGGGGACCATATGGAGTACCAGGAAAAACCAGATGGTCGCATGTAAGGCAACTGACTTACCCACTGCACTCTCTCCAACCCTATTCCAGCCCTTTATAAGTAGTTGCCCGTAAAATTATTTTCCTTTTATTTTGAAACCATGTTTGTCATGATAGTTCAGCTGTGTTGCTAGTAGGTAGCAGAGCCGTTGGATTCAGTTTTCTGATCCAACCTGTCACTCTGTGCCTACTGATTGGTGAGCTAAGGCCATTTGATGATAGGCAAGATTGTTAGAATTATGTCATTTATTTTCACAATATTTTAAAAATTTATAAGTGTTTGTGATATTTGTCTTGTTTTTACAGCAGACTATTTAATGAACAGTGCAAAACTGGTTTCATTCTGTGAACTCCTTAAGCTCTTGTTCATGAAACTTTGTACCAGTCCTTCAAATTTGATCATCAACTTAGCTTGTTAGAGTATTCTTGTTGGCATATTAATTTCATTCATCTTGTTTGCTATATGCCAGCATTCTTCTGGCCTATAGAGTTTCATTTGATAGATCTGCTATGAATCTTCTGGTACCCCCTTTAATATGTAAGACCCTTCTTTAGCCTTGCTGCCCCAAGAGTATTTCTCTCAGAGAGAGAAAAGAAAAGTGTCTGCTATAGAGGCAGACCAGGGTTTGGTAGGTTGGAAGAAGGGAAATTTGGAATATTGGTGATGGGAAATGTACTCGGTGAAGGGACAGGTGTTGGAACATTGTATGACTGAAACTTAATCAGGGACAATTCTAACTATTTATCTCACAGTGATTTAGCTTTTCAAAAAAATTTAATAAAACGAATAAATTTGTTAAATTGAAAAATAAAATTAATGAAGGGCCAGAACAAAAAATAATTCCCTCTTTGGTTTTGTCCTGTTTATTGCTACGTGTCTTGTGGTTTTTCTATTTGGACTTATTTTAACTATAAGTCTTTTAGCTTCTTGAATCTGCATCAGTGACAATCTTCAGCTACAGGAAAGTCTTACTTATAATTTATAGTTCTATATATGGGCTGAAGAGATATGTCAATCTCTCCTTCCTGTTCCTCAGAAATTTCTATAATTCTTACATTGTTTTTATTAAACTTATCCCATCATTCCCTTGTATGTTCCTCATTTCTTCTTATTTGTCTCTTCTGTCTTTATTGATGGCTTCCTATAGCTTCAGTTTTATTAATTAGTTCCTCAACTTCTGTCACTCTGTTACTTATTGTGATCTTCAATTCTTTATTTCTGATTGCAGTTTCTTCATACTTTTCTCATAGCTCTCTATTTTTATTGGTGAGTCAATTTTATTGTTTCTTTTAGTTCATTAAACAACTTCACATGATCCCTCTGAAATCATTGCCTGACGGTTACAGAGCACTGGGTGGCCCGGTACCCTGCCCTCTGTTATCTTCACCAACATGTTTTCGTGTGCTCCTACACATCTCCATAATGTCTCTATGCAAGAGGGATACAGTGAGGTTCTTATTCTGTGCAGGCTTGGCTAGCAATGGGAAGCTTGTGATCAGCCCCACCTGAATCCTCACTGCTATTTGGTCAAGATTTGATTTAATTTAATTTTGTCCACACATAGTAGTGCTCAGTATTTACTCCTGGGTCTATGCTCAGAGATCACTTCTGGCCAGCTAGGAGGCCATCTAGATGCTAGGGATCAAACCTGGGTCAGTGTGTGCGAGTCAAGTTCGGTTGCACTGTATCTCTAGCACACATAAGGCCAAAAATTAAAAAGCCAAGGTGCATTTGCAGCCCACTGTACCACTATGTCGCAGAACCCTTTCCCACCCTCCTCCTACCTGCAGCTGCAAGGACAGTGCATCCTTCCAGCTTTGCACCTCTCCAGCCCTGCAATTATGCCTTCAAAGTACTGTACAGCTGTTTTTCTCACAGAAACTTTCTGTAGATCTTACCAGGTCACTATCATGTTTTTCTGTAGGTGACTCACAGAATCATTAGGTCTATTTGCATTTTCAACTCAAGGGCAATTCATACTTCACTGCCATCTTCCTTTATGATTTTGTTATTTTTTATATTTTATTATACCACCATGAGATACACAATTACAAAGACGTTCATAAGATGTTCATATTTGGGTTTCAATCATATAGTGTTCCAGCACCCATCCCTCCACCAGTGTCCATTTCCCACCACCAATGTCCCCAATTCCCTCCCCTCCCCTAGCCTGCCTCCATGGCAGGTTCTTTATTTCTTTTCTCTTTCTCTCTCTCTTTCCTTTCCTTCCCTTCCACATTGTGGATTACAATACATACATTAAAATGATGTCATGTGTATCTTTTTGCCTGTATTTAATGCTCAGTTCTAGGTTGGTATTAGCACTTTCGACAATTATTGGCACACTGTTCCATTCTCTGTCTTACCTAGCCTCTGACTCCCACACGTTTGTGATAATTTACACCTTTGACAAGACCTCCTGATCCATGCTTCACCTGACCTTGGATATTGGTATCATAATATGTACATATATATATTTATATCATGCAAATAAATGCAGCCATTCTATATCTGTCTCTCTCTTTCTGGCTAATTTCACTCAACATGATCTTCTCCATGTCCATCCATTTACAGGCAAATTTCATAACTTCATTTTTCCTAACAGCTGCATAATATTCCATTGTGTAGATGTTCCAAAGCTTCTTTATCCAGTCATCGATTCTCGGACACTCTGGTTGTTTCCAGATTCTGGCTATTGTGAATAATGCTGCTATGAACATAAAAGTAGAGATGGTGTTTCTGCTACGTATTTTTTGGCTTCCCAGGGTAAATTCCCAGGAGTGGTATGGCGGGTTCAAATGAGAGCTCAATTTCTAGTCTTTGGAGGAATGTCCACATTGTTTTCCAGAAAGGCTGTACCAGTCGACATTCCCACCAACAATGAATGAGTGTTCCCTTTTCTACACATCCATGCCAGCACTTGTTGTTCTTGCTCTTTTGGATATGTGCCAGTCTCTGTGGTGTAAAAAGGATATCTCATTGTTGTTTTGATTTGCATCTCTCTGATGATTAATGATGATGAGCATTTTTTCATTTGTCTTTTGGCCATTCGAACTACTTCCTTTTTTGAAGTTTCTGTTCATTTTTCCTCCCTCATTATTTGATGGGGTTGGTTGTTTTCTTCTCGTAAAGTTCTACCAGTGCCTGATAGATCATGGATATTAACCCCTTGTCAAATGGGTATTTGGTGAATATTCTTTCCCATTCTGTGGACTTTCTTTGTATCTTGGTCACTGTTTCTTTTGAGGTGAGAAGCTTTTTAGTTTCATGTAGTCCCATATTTTATCTTCTAGTTGCTTTGTTAGTTGTATTTCACCTTTGAAGATGCCTTTAGCTTCCATGTCATGGAGGTTTTTCCCTATAGTTTCTTCAATGTTCTTTATGGATTCAAGTCTGATATTGAAATCTTTTAACCCATTTTGATCTGATTTTTGTGCATGGTGTTAGACAGAGGTCCAAATTCATTTTTTTTACATGTCGCTGCCCAGTTTTCCAAACACCACTTGAAGAGGCTTTCCTTACTCCACTTTGGCCTCTTTGCACCTTTATAAAAGATTAAATGATCATGTATTTGAGGTTGGGTGTCAGGATACTCAACTCTACTCCATAGGTCCACAGGTCTGTTTTTATTCCAATACCACCCTGTTTTAATTACTACTGCCTTGTAGTACAGTTTGAAGTTGGGAAAGGTGATTCCTCCCATCTTATTTTTCCCAAGGACTGCTTTAACTATCCTTGGGGGTTTATTGTTCCACAAATTTCAGGAGCATTTGGTCAATTTCTTTGAAGACTGTCATGGGTATCCTTATAGGGACTGCATTGAATCTGTACAAAGCTCTAGGGAGTATTACCATTTTGACAAAGTTGATTCTCCCCATCCATGAGCAGGGAATGTGTTTCCATTTCCTCGTGTCCTCTTTTATTTCTTGGAGCAGTGTCTTGTAGTTTTCTTTGTACAGGTCCTTTACACACTTGGTTAAGCTGATTCCTAGGTATTTGATTTTCTGTGGCACAATTGTGAATGGAATCGATTTCCTTAATTCCCTTTCTTCTCTTTTGTTATTTGTATATAGGAAAGCCACTGACTTTTGGGTGTTTATTTTGTATTCTGCCACTCTGCTATATGGGTCTATTGTTTCTAGGAGTTTTTTGGTAAAGAGTTTAGGGTTCTCTAGGTATAATATCATGTCATCTGCGAATAATGGTAGCTTGACATCTCCCTTGCCTATCTGGATGCCCTTAATGTCCTTTTCTTCTCTGATTGCTATGGCAAGTACTTCCAGTACTATATTGAATAAAACAGGTGAGAGAGAACAACCTTGTCTTGTCCCTGATCTCAAGGCGGAAGGCTTTCAATTTTTCCCCATTGAGAATGATGCTCCCTGTGGGCTTTTGGTAGATGGCTTTGACTATATTGAGGAAGGTTCCTTCAGTTCCCATTTTCTGGAGGGTTTTAATCATGAATGGGTGTTGGATCTTGTCAAATGCTTTCTCTACATCTATTGATAGAATCATATGGTTTTTTTTTTCTCTTATTGATATGATGTATTATGTTGATTGACTTGCGAATGTTGAACCATCCTTGCATTCCCGGGATGAATCCTACTTGGTCATGATGTATAATCTTTTGATGAGTCTTTGGATTCTGTTTGCTAGTATTTTGTTGAATATCTTAGCATCTGTGTTCATCAAGGAGATTGGTCTGTAATTTTCTTTTCTTTGTGTTGTCTTTCCCTGCTTTGGGTATGAGGGGTGATATCTGCCTCGTAGAGGCTGTTTGGGAGTGTTTCTTTTTTCTTCTATTTCCTGGAAAAGGTTGAACAGGACAGGCAGTAGGTCCTCCTTAAAGATTTGGTAGAATTCACTAGTGAACCCATCTGGACCTGGGCTTTTGTGTTTTTGGCAGACTTAATTACTGTTTCTATTTCCTCAATGGTGATAGGCTTATCCAGGTATTGGATATCTTCTTGTTTCAATCATGGGAGGTTATAGGACTTCAGGAATCTATCCATTTCTTCTAGGTTCTCATGTTTCATGGCATACAGGTTCTCAAAGTAATATCTGATGATCTTTTTTGGATTTCTGTGGTTTCTGTTGTGATGTCACCATTTTCACTTCTGATTCTGTTTATTTGGGTTCTCTCTCTCTCCCCTGTCCTTACAAGTTTTGCCAGTGGATTTTCGATCTTGTTTATTTTTTCAAAGAACCAGCTCTTCACCAAGAATTCTTTACCTGGCTATACCACATTCAGATTTGAAGGAAAGATACTCAATTTCATGGATAAACATCAACTCAGGAACTTCATAGACTCAAAACCAACTTTAAAATAACGATTGAAGGGTCTACTGTAAAATAAGACAGAACCCAAAAACACAACAAGATTAAACAGAAAGATGGCTAGCAATCAGAGAAGAAAAGGACATTAAGGGCCTCCAGATAGGCAAGGAAGAAGTCAAGTTATCACTATTCCCAGATGATATGATATTATACTTAGAGAACCCTAACTCTTTTCTAAAAAAACTTCTAGAAACAATAGATGCTTATAGTAGAGTAGAAGGGTACAAAATCAATACCCAAAAAGTCAGTGGCTTTCCTATATACAAATAACAAAAGAGAGGAAAGAGATATAAAGAAAATGATCCAATTCACAGTTGTGCCACAGAGAAAAGCTGTCAAGTAATTTTAATTCAGTCTATGATTTTTTTTTTGCTTAGCATAATCATCTCAAATTTCATCTATGGTTCAAGATGCAAGACTTCCTTTTTCTTTAAAAAACTGAGTATTATTCATTATATATCTATGTATATATGTACACACACCCACCATAACTACTTATATATGCAAAACTATATATATACATATACACACCATAACTACTTTTATATATATATAACTACTTTATACACACACCCAAACCATGACTACTTTAACCAGTAATCCATAGATGAGCAATCACCATGTCTTAACTACTGTTGTTGTGATTGATGAACATAAGGATATATATAGATTATATATGCATATATATACATAGATATTTTAAAATTGGAGTTTTTATATTCTTTGAACAAATACATAGGAGTTGTATTGTTGGGTCACATAGCATTTCTAATTTTGGGTTTTTTAAAGGACTCTCCAAACCATTCTCATAAAGGCTACCCTGAATTTGCATTCCCACTAAATTTATGAAAATCTATTTTCTCTATGCCTTGTCAACACATGCTGCTTCTATTTTTTATGCAGTCCATTTTCAGAGATGTGAGTTGATTTCTCACTGTGGTTTTTGATTTGCCTATTTTCTAATAAGCTTTTCACATACCTGCTGGTCATCTACATGTCTTCATTAGAGTTGTATCTACTCAAATTTATTGTTCATTTTATGATTGAGTTGTTTTTTGTTAAGTAAATTTTTTTACTTAGTGATCAAGCAGCTCCTTATCTGACATACAAATATTTCACTCAGTAAGGGCCCTCTTTTTGGGGGTCACATCGGGTGATTGGGTGGTCAGGGTAATGAGAACTCATGGCTCTGCACTCAGGAATTACTCCTGGGGGTGCTTGAGTTGATTGCATGCAAGGCAAAGGCCCTACCCATAGTGCTCTGGCCCCTGGGTCCTTTCAATTGTAGCACTTTCTTTTACTGTATGGAATTTTTTTTAGTTTGGTCAGTCCCATTCATTTACTTTTGATTTTGTTTACTCTTGACATTAAGTACCTAAAGAAAAATATATAGTTGAGAGCCACAGCATATCATTTATGTTTTCTTCTATCTAGCTTATGTTTTGAGGCCTCATATGTTTACATTTACCTCTCCCTTCCTCCTCTCTGCTTTTCTCTTTCTCTCTCTCCCTCCCCTCCCCACATGATTAGCTTTTTGCACTCATTGTTCATGATGAACTTTTGCGCTCATTGCTTCATTTTTTGCATTACTGTAAGTTTTGCTCTTCTCCATTTCAGCTCCATCCACCACAACACATGTTTCTCAATTCACTTGTCACTAGTTACTTGTCTTCCATTGTTCATCGATTAGCTTTAGTGGGCACGGGCACCAGTAACATCTCCATACGTTCTAAGCAAAGTGCAGCCCAGAGGGCATCTGCTAGCTCCAGGAACATGAAGAGCCTAAAACTATTCCTTCGGGTCATGGGAATAAGGTCTATAATTGTTACTGGGTTTAGGCATATCAAATGCAAATGATACAATTCTCAATTCAAGTTTCAAAATTTCAATACCCAATAGCCTCCAAAAATTTCCATGCAGATACTGAAAGCCTAAAACTCTCTGAACTGCTAATATAAACCCTCCAACATTGGTCATATTTCCTATCCAAATATTATTGTTCCTTCCTAATGATATCCCTGTGCTCCAAAAATGATGTATCATTACATACAGAGAACCTGTTACTGATATGAGTGGTCTTCTGCTTGCTTTTTTAGCATTAAGTGACATTTCAAGTAAGATCCCCTAAAACTTTGTGTTAGTAGTAAGACCTCTCTTACTTATAACTACAATCAAGGCAAATTTCATTCTGTCTTTTGAAACCATTTTTGTGCTTGCTCAAAAACACCACATCTCCCCATTTATCACTCCTCTCCAAGGTAAGTCATCAGATGATCCTTCACATCTTTTTTCTTAACCCATATCACTGTATCTCTTGGAATAACTTTCGTGTGCCTTTTTGGAGATCACTAACTATCAGCAGCAAAACTTTCTATATGTTCATCATCTCCTCTGACTGGCTCCTTCCCTTGCTAAAAGTAGGAACTCCCTCAAGGATACAGCTACTCTCACAGCCTTCCAACAGAAATTACTTTCTCTTCTACTTCCCTCTGGTCAGTTTGCCGGGGAGAAGAGAACTGGAGTCCTTGTTATGCTTTGCTGCTTCTAGACCATTATCCAGACCTCTTTAAAACTCCAGTTTCTACATGATGCCACTATATTATCCTTTTTTGCTTTTTTTTCTTTGAGACATTCATCTATTAACCCGTGGGTTACATCCCATCAGTCCTTTAGTGCTTTAGTGGTCAGTACCATTATTTGCTTTTAATTTTGTTTACTGTTGGCATTAAGTACCTAAAGACAAATATATAGTTGATGGCCACAGCATATTATTTGTTTTCTTCTATGTAAGTTATGGTTTCAGGTCTAATATCTCTACATTACCTCTCCCTCCCTCCCTCTCCCTCTCTCTCTTTCTCTTTCTCTCTATGCATTGTCACCTACCCCAGTATATTTATGGGTCTTTATTATATTTATGTTATGGGTCTTTATTATATTTTATAAATAGGTTAACAAATATATCTAGTTTACCAAATAAATCTATTCCTCAGTTCCTCGATTTCCTCTCTTTTAAAGATAATACTACAGATTTTATTTTTACCAGTAATCTGATTTTATATCATCATTATCAGTCTCTGTAGATTATTTTCTATGGTACTGGTACCTCGGCTCCAAGAACCCTCTTATCACATCAAAATCCACTTGGAAGTTCTGGCATTTCCCCACTGGGACTAAATTCTATGATCAACTATATCTATATATACATATACATATACATATATATAAACTATATATATTCTTTTAATTTTTATTTACTTATTTATTTTATATTTTATTATACCACTGTGAGATATACAATTACAACGATTTTCATATTTGCGTTTGGTCATACAGTGTTTCAGCACCCATCCCTCCACCAGTGCCCATTCCCAACCACTGATGTCCCCAATTCCCTCCCCATTCCCCTAACCTGCCTCTATGGCAGGTTCTTTATCTCTTTTCTCTCTTTCTCCTTCTCTCTCTCTATCTCTCTTCCATCTCTTACACCTTGTGGGTTGCAATGCATACATTTAGAGGTTTTTTGTGTGTATCTCTTTTACTATATTCAATGCTCAGTTCAGGCTGGTATTATCATTTTCGATGATTATTAGCACACTGTTTCCTTCTCTATCTTAGCTAACCTCTGACTCCCACATTTTTGTGGTAGATTCCACCTACTGACAAGACCTCCTCATCCATGTTTTGCCTAACCTTGGATATTGTTATCATACTCTCTCTCTCTCTACACACACACATATATATGTATGTATATATATATATATATACACACATGTGTATATGTACACACATTTGTATATATATATGTATATATATTTATGTCATACAAATAAATGCAGTCATTTTATATATGTCTTTTTTCCTTTGGCTAATTTCACACAATATGATCCTCTCCATGTCCATCCATTTATAGGTAAATTTCATAACTTCATTTTTCCTAACATCTGCATAGTATTCCATTGTGTAGATGTACCAAAGTTTCTTTATCCAGTCATCAGTTCTCGGGCACTCTGGTTGTTTCCAGATTCTGGCTATTGTGAATAGTGCTACTATGAAAATACAAGTGCAATGGTGTTTCCCCCGTGTGTTTTTGGCTTCCCAGGGTATATTCCCAGGAGTGGTATGGCTAGCTCAATTTCTAGTCTTTGGAGGAATGTCCATGTTGTTTCAAAAATGGCTGTTCCAGTCAATATTCCCACCAGCAATGAATGAGAGTCCCTTTCTCCCTGAATCCACACCAGCATTTGTTGTCCTTGTTCTTTTGGATATGTGCCAGTGTCTGTGGTGTAAAATGTTATCTCATTGTTGTTTTGATTTGCATCTTCCTGATGATTAGTGATGATGAGCATTTTTTCATATGTCTTTTGGCCATTCGAATTTCTTCTTTGTTGAGGTTTCTGTTCATTTCTTCTCTCCATTTTTGATGGGGTTGGTTGTTTTCTTCTTGTAAAGTTTTACCAGTGCCTGATATATGCTGGATACTAATCCCTTATCAGATGGATATTGGGTGAATATTCTTTCCCATTCTGTGGACTGTCATTGTGTCTTGGTCACTGTTTCTTTGGAGGTGCAGAAGCTTTTTAGTTTCATATAGTCCTATATGTTTATCTTTTCTTTTAGTTGCTTTTTAGTAGTGTTTCATCTTTGAAGATGCCTTTAGCTTTAATGTTGTAGAGGGTTTTTCCTATATTTTCTTTGACGTACTTTATGGATTCTGGTCTGATATTGAGATCTTCAATCCATTTTGATCTGATTTTTTTTTTTTTTTTTGCTTTTTGGGTCACACCCGGCAATGCTCAGGGGTTTCTCCTGGCTCTGCATTCAGGAATTACTCCTGGTGGTATTCGGGAACCATATGGGATGCCGGGGGATCAAACCCGGGCCGGCATGGGCTGGCCACATGCAAGGCAAATGCCCTACCTGCTGAGCTATCACTCCTGCCCCTTGATCTGATTTTTATGCATGGTGTTAGACAGAGGTCCAAATTCATTTTTACACGTAGCTTCCCAGTTTTCCCAGAACCACTTGTTGAGGAGGCTTTCCTTGCTCCATTTGTACTTTTTGCTCCTTTATCAAAGATTAAATTATCATGTATTTGATGCTGGGTGTCAGGACGCTCAACTCTTCCACAGGTCCACAGGTCTGCTTTTATTCCAATACATGCTGTTTTAATTACTACCGCTTTGTAGTACAGTTTGAAGTTGGGAAAGGTTGACCAACTATATTTACCCTTTTGCATATATCTTCAGTTTGCTCATTTCTCTTACATTTTGTTACATTTTTTGTGTGTAAAACTATAAAAATTTTTAAAAAATAAGATCCATGCAAATGTTAAATTAATTCATTGATTACCTTACACAACCAATTAGTTATGGAATAAGAAAGAAGTTATGTATGGACTTTACTCCAAAGACTAGAAATTGAACTCCCATTTGACCCAGCCATACCACTCCTGGAAATCTACTCTGGGAAACCAAAAATATGCAGCGGAAACACCATCCCTACTTTTATGTTCATAGCAGCATTATTCACAATAGCCAGAATCTGGAAGCAACCAGAGTGCCCGAAAATCGATGACTGGATAAAGAAGCTTTGGTACATCTATACAATGGAATACTATGCAGCTGTTAGGAAAAATGAAGTTATAAAATTTGCCTATAAATGGATGGACATGGAGAAGATTATGTTGAGCGAAATTAGCCAGAAGGAGAGAGACAGATACAGAATGACTGCATTTATTTGCATGGCATAATTATATATGTACATATTATGATACCAATATCCAAGGTTAAGTGAAACATATATCAGGAGGTCTTGTCAAAGGTGGAAATTATCACAAACGTGTGGGAGTCAGAGGTTAGGTAAGACAGAAAATGGAACAGGGTGCTAATAATTGTCAAGGGTACTAATGCCAACCTAGAACTGAGCATTAAATAGAGGCAAAAGGATACACATGACAACCTTTTAATGTATGTTCTGTAATCCATAGTCTGGAAGGGAAGGAAAAGAGAAAGAGAGAGAAAGGGAAAGAAATAAAGAACATGCCATGGAGGTGGGCTGGGGAATGGGGGGAGGGGAACCGGGATGTTGGTGGTGGGAGATGGGCACTGGTGGAGGGACGGGTGCTGGAACACTGTATGAACTTTTTAATTGTATATCTTTTTATTTGTATATCCCAAAACCCAAACATGAACTTTTTTAATTGTATATCTTTTTATTTGTATATCTCACAGTGGTATAATAAAATACTTAAAAAATAAGTAAAAAAATAAATCAATGAACGTGAAAAAAAAGAAAGAAGTTATGACCAGTTATAGAGTTCTTAAGTAGTTAATTAAGTGTAAGTTTGCTAGTGAGATACTGAACGAATTATCATCTAAAATCATCATTAATTATGTTTTCTACTAGGCAGAAATTTCTTGGATTCCTACTGAACCAAAAAACCTTTATAATTTAATATGCAATTTTGCATATTACCATGACCTTTATTTAATTGTTAACAGTAAGTTGAGTGATATTAATTAACATAGATAATCCTTGGGTGGCCTTTATCACCAGATGAAAAGAAATGGACTATGGACTCATAGTTTTTCTTTCTATTAAGGGCCAGAAAATGAGTCTGAATACTTGGTAAATTCACAAATATTATTAATCCCACAGTTTAACTATTGTCTATTTGTAATACACAACAAAGGATGGGTAGAGAAGAACTATTAATTGTTTGACTTTAAAGTAATGATCACTAGTTTAGAAAGATTCTTACTTCTTTACAACAACACACCTTGTCCATTTGCTCACCCATAACCCTGGTTTATTAGATCATACTTTGTTTTGCCACAAACCTTCAACACCTTTCCCCCACCACACTATCAATAAGTTCATAATTTATTTTACTGGGGAAAAAAAGAAAAGAAACAACAAAGACAAGGTTCTAAACTGCCACCACCACATTAACACCTATATGTGTCTGTGCCTATAATTTCACTTTCTCATTACTATAGGCAAATTGTCTTCATTCCCAGAAAAAGCTTAAGATTCAATTTTATGTTTCTAGCCATGAAGGGCTAATAGGATTGGACTTTACCTTCCTTCCTTCCTTCCTTCCTTTCAATTTAAACATACAGATGATTGATATATATATATATCACTGTCTTCTCGTTCATCATAGATTTGCTCAAGCGGGCACCAGTAACATCTCCATATGTCCTGTATATATATATATGTGTATATATGAGCAAAGTTTGGGAATTTGACAACAAGCCTGACAATACAGCAATTCCACAAGAATAGAAAAAAATAACACAATATCAGGAGTGGAAGCCCATCCAATACCATATTTTTAGAATTGAAGAGATATTTACTACAATTTGGGGAGTTTAAGACATATAGAAAATAGTATGAAGAAGAAGAAAAGAGCAAGTGATATGATCATCTTCACAGAAGACCAGTTCTCTTGGGTTTTGTCTGAGTCCTATCTATACATTTCCAAAGCTGGTAAAGAACCACAGGGAAAGAGAAGATGAAACAATTTCTAGGAATTACACAGAGTTGATTAAAATTATGTTTGTACCAGCCAGAGTAGAAAAAATCTCCTAGTACATAGGACCACTGATACTGTCCTCAGAGATTTATTGACTTAGTAGTGGGGTTAAATTGACCCTAGATTTAAGACATGAATGAAAAAACTAATTAAAAGTAACTCAGCATATCCAAGAACAAAGTCCAAAGATATTAAAAACAAAACGTTAAACTTGGCATCTAATAATAAAAAATTCACAATGCCTGGCATGCAATAAATAAAATACTAGGAATGCAAGAAGCTAGAAAAAAATGATCTATGACCAAGAAGAAAATGTTATCAATAGAGACACATTCAAAAAGGAGACAGATGATAGAATTATCTGACAGTGAAATTATACTCCACATGCACAGGGACACTGGCAAAACATGAATGTGATGAGAGAAGCATAAGATGTTTTAAAAGAAAGAGTATAAAATACAAAAATACTATCTTTAATGAAAAGTACAGTGAATGGCGTTAATACATGACTAGACACTGCAGAAGAAAAACAAGGGAATTTGAAGATTGATCATTAGAAATCACCCAAACTAAGCATACAGAGGGAGAAAGCCTGTAAAAATAAGCAGAGCATCAATGACCTGTGGGATAATATTGAGCAATCTAATATAATTGTAATTTGAATACCACACGAAAGGGAGAGTGGGAAGCATCAGAATACATACTTAAAAACAGTCAAAAACATTTTCAAATTTGATTTATAATAAAATCTCACAACTTGGAATGCAGATAAATCCCCAATTCAAAGGAAAAAAATCACACAAGAATCATCCTAATCAAATTACTGAAACCCAATGAAAAACAGAAAAAAATTTAAATAATTTAAATAAGTCAGAGGAAAGAAGACACAGTCCATATTAAAAAATAAACAACACAACTTATTGGTATCTGAGAATTGTTTGTTGGTGTGGAAGCCCATTTACATGCCCTTTGGAATCTTCTAACACACAAATAAAGATTGCTTTTTATATGAGCTATCTTTATGTGAACTGTATGAAAAGATTGTTTGAATTTGCTTTTCTCAAATTTTTTTCTTCTCCTCAGCCTCTAATGTTAATCAAAAAAGGCAACTGGCTATATTACTCACAGATAGTTATAAAATTATAAAAATTAGATTATGTCATAAGAGTTATAATATTAATCATAGTAATGCCATTCTATATAAAACCATATAAAAAGGACAACATTTGAACAAAATATTGCTTTTTCCATAGTTCCAATTTTCCTTCTTTACTAAAATTCTCACATTAGCATCAAGGAAACTGTCATTGGGCCAGAGAGAGCCCAACAGGCTGGAGCATGGGCTTTGCATGTAGGAGGCCCAGGTTCAGCCCCCCAGAACCACAAGATCTCCCAGTCAGTGCCAGGAGCAGCTCCTGAGCACCACTGACTATGGAAAAAACAAAGATACTTCAGTTTCTCTTATTTGAAACAGATGCATTCTTTCTTGACTTCAGATCCACCTCTAGGCATATTGTATTTTTTTAAAAATCTTTATATGAACTATCTTTATGTGAACTATATTAAAAGATTGTTTTGAATTTGCTTTCTCAATTTTTTCTTCCCCTCAATCTTTCTGGCTCATGTAATCCCTTCCTTCCTTCCTTCCTTCCTTCCTTCCTTCCTTCCTTCCTTCCTTCCTTCCTTCCTTCCTTCCTTCCTTCCTTCCTTCCTTCCTTCCTTCCTTCCTTCCTTCCTTCCTTCCTTCCTTCCTTCCTTCCTTCCTTCTTCCTTCCTTCCTTCCTTCCTTCCTTCCTTCCTTCCTTCCTTCCTTCCTTCCTTCCTTCCTTCCTTCCTTCCTTCCTTCCTTCCTTCCTTCCTTCCTTCCTTCCTTCCTTCCTTCCTTCTCTCTCTCTTTCTCTCTCTTTCTTTCTCTCTCTCTCTTTCTCTCTCTCTTTCTCTCTTTCTTTCTCTCTTTCTTTCTTTCTTTCTTTCTTTCTTTCTTTCTTTCTTTCTTTCTTTCTTTCTTTCTTTCTTTCTTTCTTTCTTTCTTTCTTTCTTTCTTTCTTTCTTTCTTTCTTTCTTTCTTCCTTCCTTCCTTCCTTCCTTCCTTCCTTCCTTCCTTCCTTCCTTCCTTCCTTCCTTCCTGTCTGTCTGTCTGTCTGTCTGTCTGTCTGTCTGTCTGTCTGTCTGTCTGTCTGTCTGTCTGTCTGTCTGTCTGTCTGTCTTTCTTTCTTTCTTTCTTTCTTTCTTTTCTTTCTTTCTTTCTTTCTTTCTTTCTTTCTTTTTCTTTCTTTCTTTCTTTCTTTCTTTCTTTCTCTCTCTTTCCTCCTCCTCCTCCTCTTCCTCCTTCTCCTCTGAAAAGCTTCTGCACCTCAGAATAAACAGTGACCAAGATACAGAGACTGCTCACAGACTGGGAAATAATATTCACTCAATACCCATCTGATAAGAGGTTAATACCCAGGATATATCAGGCACTGGTAGAACCTTACAAGAAGAAAACAGCCAACACCATCAAAAAAATGGGGAGAAGAAATGAACAGAAACTTCCAAAAAGAAGAAATTTGAATGGCCAAAAGGCATATGAAAAAGTGCTCTTCATCGCTAATTATCAGGGAGATGCAAATCAAAAGAACAATGAGGTATCATTTCACACCACAGAGACTGGCACACATCCAAAAGAGCAAGAACAACCAGTGCTGGTGTGGATGTGGGGAGAAAGGGACTCTTATCCATTGTTAGTGGGAGTGCCAACTGGTCCATGATAATCCCTAAATGTCTGTAGGGCAAGCCACAATGCGTAAGAGGAGAGGAGAGGAGAGAGAGAGAGAGAGAGAGAGAGAGAGAGAGAGAGAGAGAGAGAGAGAGAGAGAGAGAGAGAGAGAAAAGAAAAGGAAAAGTGTCTGCTATTGATGCAGGTTGGGGGAGGGGAGGTGGTGGGAATAGGGCACTGGTGGAGGGATGACTGAAACCCCATCATGAACATCTTTTTAATTGTATATTGCACGGTGGCATAACAAAAAATTTTAATAAAAAAACCTTTGAGGGAGCTATGGATTTTTTTTTTTTTAATTTTGGGCCATACCCAGCAGTGGCCAGGGCTTACTCCTGGATACGCACTCAGGAATCACTCCTGGGGCCTCTTGGGGCCCTATGGGATGCTGAGGATCAAGCCCTTCATGTCCTTATGCAAGGCCATATGGCATGCTGGGGATTGAACCCTTGATGGGCCCTGTGTAAGTATGTGCTGTACTATCTCTCCAGCCTCAAAAGGGAGCTATGAATTATGTCTAAAGGTCTCAGGAGGAGTCTTGCCCAACTGTGGGCTGAGTGCTTGGTAAACAGTCCATGCACTCCAGTACCTTGGGGTTTGTAGGGCCTGGAAGGCCTGGAGAACACTGCCTTAGTTAATCACTCACAGATCAGAGAACACTTGTGGGAGTCCATGTTTTCAGAATTCTACTGGAGCAAGAGAACAAGCAACAACAAAAGAAAGAAGGTGGGGGCATTTGAATACACTGGCAGAAGGAACCTGAGTCCCACCCTTACCCCCACAATCAGAAGCAGCACAGCTTAAAGCCAAATAAACTCCACCCAGTAATTTATCCCAGGGAGAAAGGGAAAGATGGGAGGGAGCACTCTCTTCCCCAGCTTTGCAGAGAACTGCCAAAGGGAATGTTTCGCTCACATTCTAGCCAGGGAAGTAAACCTGAAGCTCTTTGCCTGGCAGTTGGACAGAGGTGGGGAGAGCCAAATCTTTGGGAAGAGTCCATATTGAAGCCAGCTCACAAGCAGATGGGAAGATCCCTTACATAGGTCGGTGCCACCTGGCCCACCAGGGACCCAGCATTCCGTACTTCCACCCGCAGGCGTCCTGAGGACCCGTCTCTGTGCAAATGCTCGATGGCGGCAGGGGTGGAGTTTGGTCAGTTGCCAGGGATCATACACGGAAACTTGGCTAAATGTGCTGGTCAGGGACAGACCACAAATTTGAGTTTTACAGCCATGTTTAGGAAAACAAAAGAGGCCCTGAACATTGGCATAGTGCCTTGAGGGTGGGGATAAAGCATACTGATTTACGAATTCTGCCACAAGAGGGAGCAAGAATTGCGGAGAAGGTGGAAGCAACGCGTCTGAGTCTCGGCATCTCAGGGCAGATGGCAGATCTCTTCCTTTCATAAACGCAGTCGGTAGGACAGGAGGTGCCCGCGGCTTTAAACGTGAGGGAGCAAAACTTCAAGGAAAGGAAAAGTCAAAGCAACACGATAGCCCTAAAGAATCACAATAATTTTCTGGTAAGCAAATCCAAAGTCATGGGTATGTGTCATTTAAGGGGTAAAGAATTTAAAATAGCAGTTTAAAGGAAATGCAGTGAGCTACAAGAAAACAAAGAAAGAAAAGGTCAACAGGATATGGGGGATGGCAAATCAAAATAGGTGTTTAGCAAACAGATAGGAATCATAAAAAGAAAACCAACAAAAAATTGGTACTCTGTCCCAAAATTCAAAAAGAGGGAACACTCTCAAAACCCATTTTAAGAGACTGTCACATTTTAAAATGGCCTCATCAAATATAAGATGCTGATGACAAATATAAGATGCTTATAAGAAAGCCAGATAAGGACACACACACACACACACACACACACACACACACACACACACACGAAAACCAAAGACAAATTGGTCTAATTCCAGGGGAACAAGGATGGCTCAACATGTGTAAATAAATGTGATATATCATGTTAGTAGAATTAAAAATAAAAATGGCCTCAAAAATGCATCAAAAGCAGTTGATTCAACACAGCAGCCTTTCTTTGAAAAAAATTTATTTTTATCGCTGAAGGATTCACACTTGGGGACCACCAGAGCCATACCTAAAGGAGCTCAGAAGGCTATGTGATCCAGAACCTCACTTGAGTCACTTGACTACTTTTGTGGCCCCTTAAGAGATATCCTTTCATGATAAAAATGCTGAAAAAAATTGAGTACAGTCAGAACATGCTTCAATATAATAAATGCTACATAGGACAAGCCTACAGCTACAACCATACTCAATGATTCAACTTTAAAAACATTGCTTCCAAGAAGTCATTAAAGAAGATGACAGGGGACACAGAAAATAAATGTAAAGAAAGAAGGAGGGAGGGAGAGAGATTGAGAGAGAAAGGAAGGAAGGAAAGAAAGAAAGAAAAGAAAGAAAGAAAGAAAGAAAGAAAGAAAGAAAGAAAGAAGGAAAGAAGAAAGAAGACAGACAGAAAGACAGACAGAGAGAAAGACAGAAAGAAAGAGAGAAAGAAAGAAAGAAGGAAAGAAAGAAAAAAGACAGACAGAAAGACAGACAGACAGAAAGACAGACAGACAGAAAGACAGAAAGACAGAAAGAAAGAGAGAAAGAAAGAAAGAAAGAAGGAAAGAAAGAGAGAAAGAAAGAAAGAAAGAAGGAAAGAAAGAAGAAAGAAAAAAGACAGACAGAAAGACAGACAGACAGAAAGACAGACAGAAAGACAGAAAGACAGGAAGAAAGAAAGAAAGAAAGAAAGAAAGAAAGAAAGAAAGAAAGAAAGAAAAGAAAAGAAAGAAAAAGAAAGAAAGATAGAAAGAAAGATAGAAAGATAGGAGAAAGAAGAGTGCTTCCCATAGAGACAGGCTGGAGGAATGGAATAAAGGAATCAGGGGACATTGGAGAGGGAAGGGTGCACTCGTGAAGGGATGTGTGCTGGAACTCTGCATGACTAAAACTCAATAATTAACAACGTTGTAATTGTATATCACAGTATTGTATAATACAATTTAAAACTTACCATTTTAATCCCTCTATAGTTTTTTGTTTACTTAAAGTTATTTTCTTAGTGGCTGGTATAACAGTATAAAATAGTGTTCATAATAGTTTTTAATAGTGTTATCCTAACTCTACACATACTTTTATATTATAGCATTTATCCTAACTATACACACATTAGGTTAAATATTTATATAATAAATCATTATTAAACTTTTATTCCAATAGAGTTGACTTGTTTCTATCCTTCTTATCCTTGCTTCTATCCTTTATGCTACTATCATATTTGCATTTGTTATAATTCAATTAGACAACACAATAATCTTCTGTATGCAATTATTCCCAAGAAACTCAGATTTATCTGAAAATGTTTTTATTTTGTTTTTATTTCTTAAAAAAAAGAAACTTACTTAATATAAAAACTGTTTTTTTTTTCTTTTTAGTGTCATTCTACAAGATGGTCAGACTTCCTTGTAAAGACCCTGAAGGAACGATTTGAGGCTCTTCATATTCCTGAATCAACCAGATGCCATTGGGCTACATTGGCACGTGATAGGGTCCAATGGAAATGTTACTGGCGCCCGCTCAAGCAAATCGATTAATAACGGGATTCAAGTGATTCAAGTGTCATTCCACTGTTTCTGGTCTTCACTATTTCTAGAAAGAAGTTACCAAAACTCATATTATTTCTTCCTATACTTGATAGGTTATTTTATCTTGCTATGTTTAGAATTTTCTTTTAAAGTTTTAGAGTTTTTGTAGTTTATGATGTGTGTAAGCATAGAGTTTACAGATACATGTGGTCATTGTTTTATTTTGGTTATAATTTTTGACAGTGGAATTTCCATTGGGTTCTTTTTTTATATTATCTATTTCTTTATTAAAATTTCCTATTTAAATTATCATAATTTCCTTTAAAGTTATTTAAACATTGTTTTATTTAATTATTTTGACATAAGAGCAGTGTTGAAATATTTACTAAGTCCAACATAAGAGCAATTTCTACTGACAGATTTTACCGTTACCACATTTCCTATATGTTTGCTAATGTTAGAGTTTTGTGTTAGAAGTTACACATTTAAATCATTAAAAGAAAAAATAAAAACAGAAAAATACTTTAACAGGTTTTTGTTCCCTTTTTGGGTAGTACCTGGTGATGCTCAGGGGTTACTCCTGGATCTACACTCAGAAATTACTTCTGGCGGTGCTCAGGGGACCACATGAGATGCAGGATCATACCTAGGTTGGCTGCATGTAAGACAAATGCCCTATCTGCTGTACTATCGCTCTGGCTCCAGAAAAAGATCCTTAAAAAGCGAAAAGAAATAAATGAAATAAAAGCTAGCAATACTGGATTCTGATGTTTACTTTTCTTCTAAAGGATGCTATCATTTTTGTTATTTATCTAGACTTAATTAGAAAAGTTTCCTTCATTTGCAGTGTGTTGTTTCTTATTTTTCTACTCAGATGTTTGGTTTTTTCCCCTTTTATTTATTTATTTTTTAAATACTGATTTCCTAGGGATCAGATCTGTTGCTGCATTACTTAGTAGTTACCATGTAGCCAGAAGGGTGTGTTCAAATAACTCTAGCCCCAAACACTGCTACACTTTGACAAGTGAACTGTGTTTGGGGCTGTGCATTCAATATCCAAGCATTTTCATTTCTTTCTAATGAATTCTTGAAAGTTTTTTACTCAGTACATGGCTTCCCAGAAGGCCCAGAATATGTAGACTTGCCTAATCCTTTTTGGTTCTCTTATTGCCAACTTCTGTCAGTATTTCAGGCTGGTTTGCCATGCCTTCTAACCAAACCACAAGTGGGTCCAGTCAACCTGTGGGTTCTCTCTATTTATTTCCTACTAAATCTGCGACTTATGCTGACAATGATACTGGGCATGGAATTTAGCTCTCTACTTCTAACCAAGTCTGTCCCTTCTGGGTATGAAGCTGTTGATTTTCACAGCCAGCTCTTCTTAGGAAAAATTACAGTTCATACCAACTGAGCTACAGGGAATGGAAGCAGCCCTAGGCCAGCAGGCGCCAAACTCTCATTGTTCTTATTCAAAATGCTAGTAGTCTTTCCTGAATAAATTCTTCTCAATCTGTTGTTTGTCTTTGGTTGATTTCCATGGCCCCTAAGTCACTGCTGTTGTTGTTTTAGTAATTTTGGTCATTTTAAAATTTTTTTTTCTGTTGGATTTTCTAATCTCTTCAATTGCCCATGGTTGGAAGTCCTATCTCCACACATTTTAACTACATCTATTGGTTAAATTGCTGTGCTGCATAAGTTGTATAAACACAAAAGATCTTGTGACTGAGGAAGATCATAAACTATACTTATTTTATCATTTAGTTCATTCATTTGGACTTGAAAATTACTTTAGGGGCCAGAGAGATAGTACAGGGGTTAAGGCACTTGTCTTGCATGCAGTTGAACCTGATTTGATACTGTTGCAGGTGGACCCCACGGGTGACTTATGTGAGCCCGGAAGGGGAGAGAGATGGTCGCTTTCTCCCCAGCCGCCTCTGCCACCCGGGACCCGCTGGGCAGGCTTAGGACTGATAAAGTCTGTGATGAGCCCCCCCGAGGCGTGGGCCTGAGCCCCACCAGCCCCACAAGGTGGCCGTCAAGCCACACCTGATGTCCGCTTGATCTCTAGGCATGGGAGTTGATCCCCACCACCCGAGGTTTCTCGGGAGCCACGGACTCAGGCTGGAGTGAGGAATTGCTCTTTGCAGGAAAGGAAAGTCAGTCCTAGGCCTTACCCAGGGCTGCCTTAGGGTTCTTGTCTTCCTTGCAGAAAAAGAATTTTCAGGAGTTGATGAGCAGTGAAGTAAAATAGGTTTTATTGAGGAGGTTTTAGGAGAGGGGGGGGGAGAGCGAAGAGAGAGAGAGAGAGAGTACACATCTCAAGAGGGGAGATGAGGGCAACACATGTGCTTAGGCACCACATGTGCTGGGCCATATGGGCTCAGGCAGCATGTGGGTCCATGCAGCATGTGCGCACAGGCAACATGTGTGCCCAGGCAGCATAGCGCACAGGCAACATGTGTGCCCAGGCAGCATGTGCGCACTGTCCTTTGTTCAGGACGGCTTTTATAGATTTCTCCCCAAGTTTCTCCCATATGGGGCTTCAACCTCGGTTTCTAGGGCCCCATTGCCAAGGGAGTAGACTTTGGAAGTGGTCTTTGACTGGAATGCTTTTGGAATCTTCTGTGAGCTGGGTGCTGGGCAGGAAGGCTGATTTATCTTCCTTAGGAGGGTTAATTATTAAAGCCTTTAGAAGGGTCAGTGGCCTATGGGCTTCACACATTCCCTTTTGGCCTTCCCTTTCCCCAGGATTTATTGTTGATAATGGTCTTGTCAAGTTTGCTTTTGGCTTTCAATCAGGTGTGGCTCTGGATCTCTTCTTCAGGAATTTTATTGCCTGCCTACAACAATACCAGCACACTATTATTGTCCCTGAGTACTGCCAAGGTCACTCTCGAGCAGAGTCAGGCATCAGAATGTGTGAGAACCATTAGGTGGTTTAAACACCCCAACCCCAGATTATTTCCAATTACTTTGAAATTTAATTTTCATAGATGAAATTTTCATAGTGGAATGCCTTCAAGAACATTGAGGAAGTGGTAAAGAAGATGAAGAACCTTTGACTCTGAGCACTTTTCGACTCCACCATTCTTCCTGTACTAACATACGCCTCTGAGACCTGGGCCCTACGAAAACAGGATGAGAAGGCTATTTGGGTAGCCAAAGAGGAATTGAAAGAGTCATGCTTGCAGTATCACGTTTCACTCAAGTGAGAGAAGGAATCTGGAGTTCCAACCTCAGTCAACGATCAAGAATCAAGAATGTTGTCTTGTTTGCTAAAGATAATGAAAATTAGATGGGCAGGACATGTAATGAGATTTAAAGACAACCAATGGACTAGAGCTGTTAACGACTGGATTCGATTGGACATCAAAAGAACGCCGTGGCCACCCACCTAAAAGATGGTCAGACTTTTCATCAAAACCTGAACGAAAGGTTTGAGGCTCTTCATGTTCCTGGAGTGAACAGATGCTATTGGGCTACACTTACACGTGACAAGGACAAATGGAGATGTTACTGGTGTCTGCTCAAGCAAATTGATGAACAGGAAGATAAGTGATAATATAACATAATATAACATGATATAATGATATGATATGATATAATAACTGGTATCACCCTGTCTAACCCCTCTTTTCACATTAATGATCACTTCTTTGTAGAATGGTGAGATCCTGGTGGTGAATCTGTAATACAGCTCACGAAGGATCTTGATGTATTGGGTTTGAACACCCTGTTTGGCTAGGGCTTCGATGACTGCTTCAGTCTCCACAGAATCAAAGGCTTTCTGTAAATAAATAAACGTGAGACAGAGCGGCATCTTGTACTCCCTACAAACCTCAATGAGCTTGGTTACCATGTGGATATGGTCAATTGTGCTGAATCCTTTCCGGAAGCCTGCTTGCTCGCATGGTTGTCCTTCATCTAGTGTTCTGCTAATCCTGTTCAGGATGACTCGTGTAAACAGCTTGTAGATGACAGACAACAGGCAGATGGGGCGATAGTTGCCGATGTCGTGAATGTCTCCCTTCTTGAACAATAGAACTGTCCTGCTGGTTTTCCATTGGGAGGGCACCTTGCATTCAGACAGGTAGCGTGTGAAGAGCCGAGCTAGTGTATTGATGAGTACCGACGGCAGATTCTTCAGGTGTTCGGGTCTGACTTTGTCTGGGCCTGGTGCTGTTCCCTTCTTTACCGACGAGATGGCATGTCGGATTTCAGAAGGGAGAATGTTGGGAATGACATATCCATCTTGTGGAATTTGGTATGTGGGCCGGTGGATGTGGCTATCAAAGAGATTTGAGTAGAAGTCATGGATAATCTTCTCCATTGCCTTTCTGGAAGATGTGATAGATCCATCAGGCGTCGGAGGGCAGTCATCTTGGTCTTATAGTTGGCAAAGGAAAGGCGGGCAGTGCAAATGCTTTTCCCGGCTTCTGCTGCATCTTCCAGTATTTCTGCTCTTCTGTCTTTGAGGTCTTCTTTTATCGCTTCTCTGCACTGTTTAGAAAGCTTGGATGTTAGCATTTGGTCTCCTGAGGCTCGCGCCTTGCCACATTGGCGAATGAGCTCGAGAGTTTCTGAAGACAGGCGTCCTTTTGTGTCTTTCTCTCTCTCAGCATTCTTCGCACAATCATGGAGGTGCTGAACCAGTTGGTTGTATTCTTCATCGATGTTGTCAATGATGGTATCTTCCCATGTTGCTGCAATGGTGCCAAAGAGTTCCCAGTTGGTGGTCGTTCTGGGAGTTCTCTTCTAAAACTTTGCAGCCTTTTCTCCTGTTGTGGGAAGTAGAATTTTGCACGAAGGAGACGGTGGTCTGATCCTTTTTGGAATTTGGGGATGACAGCTACATCGGTCAGACAAAACCGTCGATTGAAGATGATGTGGTCTATTTCATTGTGGAACTGTCCACCAGGAGATTCCCATGTCCAACGTTTCGCTTCAGCTTTCTGGAACTGTGAGTTCCCATGAATGGTCTTGGTGGACATGATGAACTCAGATAGTCTCTCACCCTGTTCGTTCCATTCTAGGCCATGGGTCCCGATGTGGAATTCTTAAGTCGATCTTCTTGGTCCTATCTTGGCATTAAAATCACCGATTATAATCTTGTAGAAGGTGTGATCTTTTTTTATAGAACTCCTCCAATTCCATGTAGAATTTCTCAATTTCATCTTATTTTGTATGTGGATGTTGGTGCGTAGACAATGAAAATAGAAATTGCTGGCAGTGGGCCACATCTCTTCAAGTGTAATCGTCCTATTCGGTTTGTAAGGCATTCAAATGAATCAATGTTTACGGCCATGTTCGTGTTGACAAGGACACCAATACCACCGATGCCTCTTTCGTCGCATGTTCCAAGGAACAATTCTTCTCCAGTGTCAAATACAGCATGATGCAACTGACACCTCCTCGTCTCAGTCAGACCAATGATGTCGTACTTGATCTTTTTTGCCTGCAGCATCAGATCCTCAATATATGCTTCCGATGTCAGTGTACGTGCATTGAAAATACAGACAGTCATTTTTGTCCTTCTTCGTTTTGGCAGCCTAGGATGGCCATGAAATTTTGTCTGGCACTGCTTGTTTGTCTTTCTTACTGCTGCCGTATTAAGGGCTCTTTTGGGGTCAGGAAAATAAACATTTCTGTTACTGGATTTGGCATATCGAACACGCATCGGACAGCTTGCCAGGCTCTGCCATGCGGGCGCTATATTCTCATTAATTTGTGGGACTCTCTCAGAGGGGGTGGGTTGAATATTTACGGTAATTTGGAAGTAAATTGCGCGGCCGCTGTGCGGCAGCACACAACACAGAAAGCTGGTTTCTGCTCTGCTGGGTGTACCTGTGTCTTAGGCTCAAGCATTCCTGTGCATGAAATACTCTCCTCTGAAGGGCGGGTCTCTGCGTGGTGGGTCCTTGTAGGTTGGGTTTCTGACAAGCCAGGCTGGAGACTGGATTAATCTGGGGGCTGGAGACTGGATTAGTCTGCTGGGTGGAGATCTTACCTGCTGCAGAGTGTGGATTGTGAAGATGGCTGCCAGCAAGGTGTGGGGGTTCCTCTGGACTCCTCCGAGGCTCCATCAGGATGGTGCACTTGGGTCGGAAGTTGCTCTCGGGGTCCATGGAATGCAGGGGGTTCAACGGGGAAAGCTGGTTTCTGCTCTGCCGGGTGTACCTGTGTCTTAGGCTCAAGCATTCCTGCGCTTGAAATACTCTCCTCTGAAGGGCGGGTCTCTGCATGGTGGGTCCTTGTAGGCTGGGTTTCTGACAAGCCAGGCTGGAGACTGGATTAATCTGGGGCTGGAGACTGGATTAGTCTGCTGGGTGGAGATCTTACCTGCTGCAGAGTGTGGATTGTGAAGATGGCTGCCAGCAAGGTGTGGGGGTTCCTCTGGGCTCCTCCGAGGCTCCATCGGGATGGTGCACTCGGGTCGGAAGTTGCTCTCGTGGTCCATGGAATGCAGGGGGTTCAATGGGGAAAGCTGGTTTCTGCTCTGCCGGGTGTACCTGTGTCTTAGGCTCCACCCTCGAGAACATCATGCAACAATTAGAATGGGAAGGAATGGGAGTGAAGATAGATGGTCGGCAACTACACCGCCTCTGCTTCGCTGATGACATCGTTCTAATAACACCAAACATTAGCCAAGCGGCACAAATGCTGGCTGACTTTGACCGAGAATGTGGAATGATAGGTCTACAGCTGAATCTAAAGAAAACTATGTTCATGAAGAATGAACTAGTTCCAGAGGCCCCATTCACTCTCAATGGAACAAACATCTCTGAATGCAGCAGTTATGTGTTCCTAGGTCGAGAAATCAACATGATGAACGACCTAAAACCTGAGCTGCGCAGGAGGAAGAGAGCGGCATGGAATGCCTTCAAAGGCATCGAAGAAATAGCTAAAAGGACAAAGAACCTCTGGCTCCAGGCACATCTCTTCGACTCCACCGTTATCCCTGCATTAACATACGCCTCAGAGACCTGGGCCCTATGAAAGCAGGATGAGAATGCTATTCGGGTCTCCCAGAGAGGAATCGAAAGAGCTATGCTTGGAATATCACGCCTCACTCAAGTTAGAGAAGGAATCCGGAGTTCTGACCTCCGTCGCTATTCCAGAATCAGGGATGCTGTCTCGTTTGCCAAGGCATCAAAAATCAGATGGGCTGGACATGTAATGCGATTTGGAGACAACCGCTGGACTAGAGCCATTACCGACTGGATCCCACGGATAGCAAAAGATCACGTGGCCGCCCACCTACAAGATGGTCAGACTTCCTTGTCAAGACCCTGAAGGAACGGTTTGAGGCTCTTCATATTCCTGAATCAACCAGATGCCATTGGGCTACATTGGCACGTGATAGGGTCCAATGGAAATGTTACTGGCGCCCGCTCGAGCAAGTCGATGAATAACGGGATTCAAGTGATCAAGTGATCAAGTGATGATATAATAGCTTTACTAAAGTCAAACATATAGAGTAAATGATTTCTTTACCTCCCTGCCCCACCAAAATATTCCTCTTAGAGCCCCTTATTACTCCATTACAATTTTAACAGTTTTTGTCTAGTCTGTTATGCTACAATTATCCTAGAGCTTGCCTTACTTTCAGTGTTGGTATATTGTTTCCCAGGCTCAGCATTTGTTTCAGAGGTCATATAAATTAGTGATAGAAAACCTGGTGTCTGGAGTTAGACTCCTTCATTCACATTCCAACTCTATATTATTTGTTGTGCTTGCTTGGCAACTTCGCCTAGCTATGCCTCAGATCTCCCATTTGTAAAGTGGCAGGAAATAATAGCATTTACTTCACTGAAGATCAAATGAGCAACTATAGAAATAGCAACTATCGTCATCTTGGTGGAATATATTTGGTGGAGCACAGGGAGAGTCTTGAGACATGTGCAGGAATTTAAAATTTAAGATTTTACATAGCTAATAATTTTCATAACCCTTGATAGTGAGTATCTGATTGGATATATGATCCTAAGGTAAAAATTATTTAATTTTTATTTTTAATTTAAAATTAATTAATTCCAATTATTTTTGGAATTTTGAAAGCATGGTATTGTGGTTACATAGCTTCCAGTTTTACTGCTGATAAATTGGATGATGTCTTGATTGATTTTTGGGGGTAAGAACTCTTTTCTTTTTGGAAGTTTTAGAATCTTTTTCCTTAGAGTTCTTATTCTATACCCTAATAAGATTTAGGTTGACCCATGGAACGACTTAGAAAACTGACCTATTTTATTTGACCCTGGTTGTAAAGAAAATAATTGCTCAGGATATAAATAAATCATATCTGACTTATTTTTTCTTTCTTCAACACTACTGGATATTAAATTAAAATAATAATAACCACATATATTTACTTTTTCAATACAAAAAACCAAAATTAACATTCTCGGGTTTTGGAGCTAAACTGACCAGCAAATAAAAAGAATGCCTTGTCACCTTTATCAATTGTCCGAACAATCTTCACTATAAATAAAGAACCATGAAGAAATCTTTTACCCACTACAAAACCCCTGCATATGGCCTTCAGGCACAAATCCCCCAGCCCCTACTCCAAACTATTCAGACCTACTCCTCTGTATATGTTCCACTATCATCCTCAGCTCTGGAATGCAATGTAAGTTTGGGTAGTTCATTTGTTAACTGAGTCCTCATATTGATCAGCCATTAGTAGTGGGCCACCTCACTGGGGAAAGGCATAACCTCAGAGGCGGTAGCTCTTTGTTGAGATAACCCCCCAAAGGATGACAACTGAAGACTGCATGTTCACTATTCTCAGTAGCTAGAACCAGTCTTCACTGAGGGGGATGTGGATATCACATCACAGTACCTACCACACTTCATTTTTTTATTAAATATTTTATTATACCACCGTGAGATATACAAGTACAACATTGTTCATGTTTAGAGGTTTCGGTAACATAGTGTTCCAGCACCCCGCCCTCCACCAGTGCCCATTTACCACCACCAATGTCCCCAATTCCCTTCCCTCCCATAGCCTGCCTAAATGGCAGGTTCTTTATCTCTTTTCTCTCTCCCCTCTCTCTTTTCCTTCTCTTACATATTGTGGGTTGCACTACATACACTTATAGGCCATCATGTGCATTTTTTGGCCTGTATTTAATGCTCAGTTCTAGGTTGGTATTAGCCCTTTCGACATTTATTCACACATGATCCCTTCTCTGTCTTACCTAACCTCTGACTCCAACACATTTGAGGTAATTTCCACTTTTGGTAAGACCTCCTGATCCATGTTTCACCTGACACTGGATTTTGGTGTCATAATATGTATATATATATATTTATGTCATGCAAATAAATGCAGTCATTCTATATCTCTCTCTTTCCTTCTGACTAATTTCACTCAACATGATCCTTTCCATGTCCATCCATTTATAGGCAAATTTCATAACTTCATTTTTCCTAATAGCTGCATAGTATTCCATTGTGTAGATGTACCACAGTTTATCCAGTCATCAGTTCTCAGGCATACTGGTTGTTTCCATGTTCTGGCTATTGTGAATAGTGCTGCTATGAAAATAAAAGTGCAGATTGTGTTTATGCTGTGTGATTTTGGCTTCCCAGGGTATATTCCCAGGAGTGGTATGGCTGGGTCAAAAGGGAGCTTAATTTCTAGTCTTTGGAGGAATGTCCATATTGTTTTCCAGAAAGGTTGTACCAGTCGACATTCCCACCAACAATGTATGAGAGTCCCCTTTTCCCGCATCCATGCCAGCACTTGTTGCTTTTACCCTTTTAGATATGAGCCAGTCTCTGTGGTGTGAGATGATATCTCATTGTTGTTTTGATTTGCATCTCTCTGATGATTAGTGATGATGAGCATTTTTTCATATGACTTTTGGCCATTCGAATTTCTTCCTTGTCAAAGTTTCTGTTCATCTCTTCTCCTCATTTTTTTAATGGGGTTGGCTGTTTTCTCCTTATATAGTCATACCAGTGCCTGGTATATCCTGTATATTAACCCCTTATCAGATGGTATTGGGTGAATATTCTTTTCCATTCTGTTGACTGTGTTTGTATCTTGGTCACTGTTTCTTTCGAGGTGCAGGAGCTCTTTAGTTTCATGTAGTCCCATATGTTTAACTTTTCTTCTAGTTGCTTTGTTAATGGTGTTTCACCTTTGAAGATGTCTTTAGCTTCAATGTTGTGGAGGGTTTTTCCTATATTGTCTTCAATGTACTTTATGGATTCAGGTCTGATATTGAGATCTTTAATCCATTTTGATCTGATTTTTGTGCAAGGTGTTAGACACAGGTCCAAATTCATTTTTTTACATTCTACCACACTTCTGTTCCTCCCTTCACAATGTCCATCCAGACCTTAACATTCATTATATTTCTGTTCAATATTCACTTTCTCAAGAGCTTTCAAACCAATATTACTTGTCTGCATACTCTCCTCCCTTTCCAGTGACCTACTTCATTATAAACCCACTGTATCTGATTTATCTGTTTCTATGGGCAAGCTTAGTTTAGCATTTGTGGTTATGTTTTTTCCCAATGTTTATAATAGTCAAGTCTATGTTTAAAATAAAGTCAGATTATAAATAATTAATTCTTTACTGGACATGTCCAACTTTTATTTTTTGAACATGCTTTCATTGCATAACTAGAGGGTAGAGGGTTACACTGAACAGACTTTAACTCTAGGTTACAAACTATTGCTTGTTTCCAGGCAGTTTACTTATTTTGTGTTTTCTCATGAACAAAATTCTAATGTACTTTACTGCCAAAAGTGTTTTCCTATCCACTCACTCCAGTCACATGAGAAATCTAGTGATATTTCTAAGGAAGAAAAGAAGTCATTTCCCTGAACTAAGAGAATCTAGGTCAACTATAGCTACACATTTTTTTCTTAAATCTTTTCTTTATCCTGTTAAACTGAGAAGATGAGTTGGGAAACTCCAACATCTACATAGCAATGTTAGAGATACTATGCCTCTCTGAGCAAGCTTTTTGAATCTCATTTCTTAATCTAATTGCACCTGTGTGCATTCTTAAAGTTCAATAATTGATCATTGTAATACTCTGTGAGTGCATTTCTTGGTAGTTCATATACAACAGAACAAATGATGTAATACATATTCTGGCATTTATTTAATCCACTCAAATGTGTCTCTATGTACTGGGCTATAATCTCTAAGTATTGTCCCAGCCTAAGTGTTTTATATAAAAATTATTATTTTTCCCCTAACATAGTCTCTTTCTAAGTATAATTACGTCTACGATTTAAAGGCACACCCACCTCTTAACCAATGTATAAGACAACATCCCAAACTTACTTTGGGTAAATTGTTGCCAGAAATTTCTGGTCAAATTTCCCTACTGCTTCTGAGCAAGACTTCTAAAGTACACACTAAATAGAAAATATCATGAAGAAACTCCAGACCAATGTGAAATCTAAAGTGACTCTCAAGCAATGCATGGTGAAAAGAAAGGAATAGTTGGTAAACAAAGTGTATATATGTTATCCAAATTATCTCTGTCTCTAATCCCTCTAAAGGAAAAAAAATCAAGTTGCTATTTTGAACTTTTCATGTCCAGGGAGATCTTATATCTGATCTGTCATCAAAGAAGGATTTTTTTTTTTTTTTCTCATTGTAGGGGTTTGTTAACAGGAGAACCATGAAGTTTCCTTTTTCTTTCATAATCTAAAGCACATTTGTTCAGTAAGGCTAGATAGGGATAAAGGTTTGGGAATACTGAATGGTATGATCATTTCTTTCAGAAAATCTACTGCATACACGAAATTAAAGTAAGCTTAATCACCTTACTACCATCTCCTGTTCAGCTGTCTGACTCAAGAGAATCTAATAATGAAACAGAAATTGGGTTTTGTTGTTTCTGTTGTAGTTGTTTGTTTGTTTATTCATATCAGTTATATGATATGTAAAGCCTGAGCTTCTATGAGACTCAATGGATAATGGGAAAAATGAAAATGTTATGTTCCTTATTCTGAGAAATACAGCATTTATTTGGAGAAAATTGAGGTCAAGACAAAATCTAAATGTCTTTTTTGGAGTTGGAGGCGACTTTTTAAGATCTCTTTGTGCAAATTCCTCACTAGAGAAAAGGAGAATTCAGTACTGAGAACTAGTGACTTATGATTAATTTAGTATTATTCACTTAATTAGTGACATAACTAGAACCAGAACTTGTGTCTTTCTATTTCTAGTTAAATGTACTTTTTACTACCAAATTGTCTCCATGGTCTGCAGTAATTTAATTTATGAGTCAGTATATTCTAATAGTTTTTCATTTACTTGAATTTTGCCAAGAAAAAATATATGACATGCAAAAAAGTAGCAAAAACATATTAAGACTTGTGTACCTACCACCAAGCTTAAGAAATAAAATGTTAGTCAGAATAGAATCTCTCTGTTTTTTAAAATCTCTTTCCTATATATCTTTTCCAAGAAGAACCAGTATCCTGGAATTGCTGTTTATCATTTCCATAAATATTTTAAACTTCACTAAATATGTACATACCTATAACAATATATTATTTTGTATGTTTTAATGCTTTCTAAATGGCATCATACTTACTAGGAATCTTTTCCCAGCAACATATTTTAGATTTATAGATATTAATATATGCGGTTCTAGTTCATTCTAACAGTATATATACCATCATTTATCTATTTTTATTATTTTTGTTCAAAAACATGCAGCCCACTGTTGCATTTTTTTATCATTTCATGATCACTGCATATTTTGTGACTGTGACTGTATGCTTATTAAAGCCAAAATGGTATCTTTGAGTATATACATCTTTATATTTACTAGATTCCAACTTTAGTCTAGACATGCTCCACCCTGTGTACCCTGCAACATTGCTACACTTAGTTTTGTAAATATACCTGCTTACTCTATACTGTTTACTTTCAATTAAGTACAAACAAGTTTGAGAACTTAATGATGGAAAATTCTGACACAGACCACCATCTATTGAAGATTGAAACTGAAGAATTAGTGTATGTATGGGATGGGTGGTAGACTTTGGAAATTCATCTAGGCAGAAATAAAACTGAGGGTCTGGAGGCGATAGTGTAGAAGGTAGGCACTTGTCTTGCATATTACCAACTTGGGTTTGAAGTTGGCTTCCCATATGGTCCCCCAAATATATCCCGGAGTAATTCCTAGTGAAGAACAAGGAGTAAGCCCTGAGAGTCACCTGGTATGCCCCAAAACAAAAGAAAAATTGAAATAATAAAATACTTTAGGCTTATGGTGAACTCAAAAGCAAGAGTCAACATACGTGCCCTCAAATGGAAAGATTATTCTTTTGTGTCATTGTGGGAATACTGTAGAGAAGAACAGGCTTATCAATATAAATACAACCAGACTTTGACCAAGAGCTATAAGAAGCAATTGTGTAATAAAAAATTAGTTAATGTTACAAAAATCTTCCCAAAGCATTTTACCTCTGGTCAATTCTGAGATTCATTCATTTTCCCAAAAATATTCCTCTAATAAAATGTAAAAACTGTGAAGGAAGTTTCAAGAAAATTACTACTTATTAAGATTTAAATATTCATTTTGGTGGGGACTTGGGTGGAGGGATGCCTAGAGTTCATCCATGAGAGCATAACTTTAAATAGACCTTTCAAGGGAGCCAGAGAGAGAGAGAGAAAGAGAGAGAGAGAAAGATAGAGAGAGAGTACAGCAGGTAGGCTGCTTGCTTTGCATGTGGTTGACTCAGGTTAGAGTGCAAATCCAGGAGTAAGCCTTGAGCACAACAGGTATTTCCCCCAAACAAAACACGTAAAAAGAATAAACAAACCTTTTAAACTCATTTTTTGTTTAGTTTCTACTCCATGATGTGCCCCCATTCTTCTGAATATAAATGTTCTGCAGTGACTTCCTACATCACTTCCTATCTCTTTTAAGGCAATTATCACCTACTAAGTTCTGTTACAAATATTCAAGATCATGGATTCATATATGGTATGGATAAGATAGTATATCTACTGTTGCATGGATAATCATAGTGGATTAAAGCAACTATTAATGTTTTCAATACTTCTTGATTGTCAAGGCTCTCAGCTGGTCAGTTCATTTTGTTTCCTTGATAATAGTTTGGGTTCTTTACTGAATTGCGGCGTATCTGATCCCTCAGTTAGGGCAGGAATGTACAGGTGCCCTGCCATTGTCTAGGGTTTCTGTCCATGTGGTCTACCCATAGTATAATCCAGATGTATAGCCGATTCCTTCCTCCATGACAATCACCTTCTATAAGAAGCAAGAGAGAGATTGCCAGGTCTGGTAAGGAGTAGATCCATGCTAGTACAAATTGCTTCTTCCTTTTTTCTACTGGTCTAAGTAAGCTCAAAAACCAGACTTAAGAAAAGAATGACTCCAAGTCTTTATGTTAAAGGCAGCCTCTATATGGAAGGATTTGTAAAAGGGTATGTTTCAAGGCAGTAAATGATGCATAATATCATAGATATAACATAATATCATATCATAGATATAAATGATGCATAATATCATAGATATAACATTTTATAAATACATAAGTAAAATGCTACTGCTTTGGACCAAAATAATGCTGAATAAAAGTTATCCCTTTGAGGTGACCAGTGAAAGAGGAAGAAAGTCTATATGTTTACAGATAGTAGGGAACATTTAGCTAGAACTGTCAACGAAATTACCCACAAATCACTGCTTACCTAGTGGGCTTGATTGCAGCTTACTGGCTAAGCTAGTGGCAGCTGTCATTAGTTCATCACAGATAGCTCGGTTCTCCTTTTGCACAATTGTATTACCCCTCTTGTTCTAAAATTAGGTGTGACCATGCAATTTTCTTTGGCCCAACAGGTGTGAAATTTGGCATTTGTCAGATCTAAAAAAGAAATTTTAGGTGTTAGTGTGCATCTTACTGTATTTTCCTTTTTCTGCTCTGTGAGATGAAATGTTATTAGCCTGGGGTCTCTGAATAACAGTAAGAAGAACCACTGTTGAATGTGGCTCACAGAATCATTCAAGGGCTATGGTACCAAATTCAATGACTCATAGGACATAAATGAGGAGTAAAGTTTGGTATTGTTAAGCCACTATATATTTTTTAGATTGCTTACTTCTTTAATACGACAGTATTATTTCTAATATTATACAATATTTTTTATGATGTAGTTAAATAAAATGTATTTAATCAAATAACTTTTACAAATTTAGTTGGAATTGGGTACGCCATAGATGGGTTGCTTGCTCAGGGTTTCACAAGACAAAAATTCAAGTTGGCTGCATCCTAATTTGGAGACTCAACTGGGGAAAGAGCTACTGAAAGTTCCCTCAGTTTGTCAGTGAAATTTAGTTCCTTGCTGTACTGAGGTCTCATGTTATTCTGTCTGTCATCTTAGAGCTATTCTTAATTCCTCTAGTCTGCCCATGTGCCTAATCATATGGCTTCCTTCCTCTTCAAAAACAGTTACTGAGAAACTTATAGTACATTCATCTGACACTTCAAATATCTCTGATTAGTATATGATTTCTAGGTTCAAATTTAGGGTTTATGTGATTATACAGGAAAAGCTTGCCCAATAAGTATTTTTTCTTAAAATTAGTAGTGCCTAGAAATCCACCATAAGGGGTATACAGAGCACATACAGACAATATACGAGTATATACAAACTATGTACCATATATACCATCTATATACAGAGCTTCTCTCCATCCATCCATCCATCATCCATCCATCCCTCCACCCACCCATCCATCCATCCATCCATCCATCCATCCATCCATCCATCCATCCATCCATCCATCCATCCATCCATCCATCCATCCATCCATCCATCCATCCATCCATCCATCCATCCATCCATCCATCCATCCATCCATCCATCCATCCATCCATCCATCCATCCATCCATCCATCCATCCATCCATCCATCCATCCATCCATCTATCTCTAGGTTATATAGGGCTAGTGGGAGTCTTAGAGGCACCTTATAATTGCTCCCAGGATACTAATGTAGCCCATACCGACTGACACAAATAGATACATTGCGTAAGAACTGCAAAAGCAGAAGGATGATTCTTATTATTGGTTTAAGATAAATCTAGTTCCTTTCTCAGTTCAGTATCCCAAAATCTGCATCTCTGACTTCACCAGAGAAAACAAGAGTTCATGAAATCCCTCTGGTTTGCGGGAGGGGAGGGATAAGGAAGTTCATCAAAGTCATGCAGAACCACATTATTATTTGTAACCATTTGTTTGTTTTTACTTTGCCTTGATTTTTTGGCCACACTTAGAAATCTCAGGGGTTTCTCTTGACTCTGCACTCAGAAATTACTCCTGGCAGGCTCAGGAGACTCTATGGGGTGCTGGGATCAAACACAGGTTGACTGTACAAGCCAAGCATCTTACCCACTGTACTATCTCTCTGGCTCCTCTCTCTTCATACTTCTGCCAAATGAAGCTCTCCCATATTGTTAAAAAGCATAATTATGAATCACATGTTAATTATTATTGCTATTTTCCTGGAAAAAAATTAGGAATTTTAAGTGCTGATTATTGAGGTGCTAGAAGGAAGAATTCGGGGTGATATATGTCATCAAATGAAAATATACTCAACATTCAACCTTCCAGGGTAGATCACTTGATCACTTGATATCCTGTTATTCGTCAGTTTGCTCGAGTGGGCGCCAGTAACATTTCCATTTGACCCTATCACGTGCCAGTGTAGTTCAATGGAATCTGCAAGCTCGAGGAATACAAAGAGCCTCAAACCATTTGTTCAGGGTCTAGATGAGGAAGTCTGACCATCTGGTAAGTGGGTGGCCACGTGAACTTTTGATGTCCTGTGGGATCCAGTCAGTAATGGTTCTAGTCAAGCAGTTGTCTCCAAATTGCATTGCATGTCCAGCCCATCTGATTTTTGACGACTTGGCAAACGAGACAGCATCCCTGACTCTTGATCGTCAACAGAGGTAGGGACTCTGGATTCCTTCTCTCATTTGAGTGAGGTATGATATTCCAAGAATAGCTCTTTCAATTCCTCTTTAAGAGACACAAATAGCGTTCTTAACCTTCTCTCATAGGGCCCAGGTCTCTGAGGTATATGTTAATGCAGGGAGAATGGTGGAGTCCAAGAGATGTGCCCGGAATCAGAGGTTCTTTGTCCTTTAGCTATTTCTTCTACTCTCTTGAAGGCATTCCATGCTGCTCTCTTCCTCTTGCGCAGCTCAGGTCGTTCATAATGTTGAGTTCTCGATCTAGGTACACATAATTGCTGCATTCAGAGATGTTTGTTCTAGTGAGAGTGAATGGAGCATCTGGAACTAGTTGATTTTTCATGAATGTTTTTTTGTTGAGATCTAGCTGTAGACCTATTTTTCCACATTCTCGGTCAAAGTCAGTCAGCATTTGTGCCCCTTGGCTAATGTTTGGTGTTACTAGAACAATGTCATCAGCAAAGTGGAGATGGTGGAGTTGCCAACCATCTATCTTCACTTCCATTCCTTCCCATTCTAATTGTTAGATGACGTTCTTGAGGTTGGCACTGAAGAGTTTTGGTGAAATTGTATCACCCTGCCGAACCCCTCTTTGACATCAATGATCACTTCCTTGTAGAATGGTGAGATCCTGGTGGTGAATGAATAATACAGCTCATGAAGTATCTTGATGTATTAGGTTTGAACACCCTCTTTGGCCAGGGCTTCGGTGACCCTTCAGTCTCCACAGAATTAAAGGCTTTCTTTAAATCAATGAACGTGAGACAGAGCGGCATCTAGAACTCCCTACAAATGTCAATGACCTTGGTTACCATGTGGATATGGTGGATTGTGCTGAATCCTTTTCGGAATCCAGCTTGCTCGCATGGTCCTCCTTCATCTATATTCTGCAATCTTGTTCAGGATGACTCGAGTGAACAACTTGTAGATGACGGACAGCAGGCAGATTGGGCGATAATTGCCAATGTTGTGGATCCTGCTGGTTTTCCATTGGGAGAGCACCTTGCATTCAGACAGGTAGCATATGAAGAGCCGAGCCAGTGTATTGATGAGTGCTGACAGCAGATTCTTCAGGTGTTCGGGTCTGACTCTGTATGGGCTGGGTGCTGTTCGCCTCTTTATCGATGAAATCGCATGCCAGATTTCAGAAGGGAGAATGTTGGAAAGCGACATATCCATCCTGTGGAATTTGGTATGTGGGCAGGTGGATGTGGCTATCAAAGAGATCCGAGTAGAAGTCATGGATAATCTTCTCCATTGCTTTTCTGGAAGATGTGATAGATCCATCAGGGCATGGGAGGGCAGTCATCTTGGTCTTATAGTTGGCGAAGGACAGAAGGACAGGTGGGCGTTGTGAATGCTTTTCCCAGCTTCTGCATCATCCAGTATTTCTGCTCTTCTCTCTTTGAGGTCTTCCTTTATCACTTCTCTGCACTGCTTTGCAAGCTTGGATGTTAGCTTATGGTTGCCTGAGGCTCGTGCCTTGCCACGTTGGCGAATGAGCTCGAGAGTTTTTGAAGACAGGTGTCCTTTTGTGGCTTTCTCTTTCTAGGCATTCTTCGCACAGTCATGGAGGTACTGAACCAGTCGGTTGTATTCTTCATTGATGTCATCAATGATAGCATCTTCCCCAAGTTGCTGCAATGGTGCCAAAGAGCTCCCAGTTGGTGATCATTCTGGGAGTTCTCTTCTTAAACTTTGCAGCCTTTTCTCCCCATTCTGTGAAGTAGAATTTTGCATGAAGGAGACGGTGGTATGATCCTGTTTGGAATTTTGGAATGACAGCGACATCTGTCAGTCAAAACTGTTGATTGAATATGAAATGGTCAATTTCATTGTGGAACTGTTTACCAGAGATTCTCATGTCCAACATTTAGATTCAGCCTTCTGGAAGTATGAGTTCCCATGAATGGTCTTAGTGGGCATGATGAACTCTGACAGTCTCTCTCCCTGTTCGTTTCATTCTAGGCCATGGGTCCCGATGTGGAGTTCTTCGGTCGATCTTCTCGGTCCTATCTTGGCATAAAATCACCAACTATGATCTTGTAGAAGGTGTCATTTTCTTTATAGAACTCCTCCAGTTCAATGTAGAATTTCTCAATTTCTTCTTCCTTGTATGTGGATGTTGGTGCGTAGACAACATAAATAGAAACTGCTGGTAGTGAGCCACTTCTCTTCAAGTGTAATCTCCTATCCGGTTTGTTAGTCGTTCAAATGAATCAATGCTCATGGCCAGGTTTGTGTTGACAAGTACACCGACACCAGATGCCTTTTTCCTCGCATGTTCTGAGGAACAGTTCTATGGTGTTGAAAACTGTGATGTGGTGACACCTTCTTGCCTCGGTCAGACCAATGATGTAGTACTTGATTGTTTGTGCTTGCACCATCAGGTCCCTCAATATATATGCTTCCCATGCCAGCGTTTGTGCATTGAAAGTACAGAAAGTCATTTTAGTCCTTCATTTTGGCAGCCTAGTTTGGCACTGAAATTTTATCAGCCTCTCCTTGCTCATCCTTCTTAGTGCTGCCATATTTAAGGCTCTTTCAGGGGCAGGGGAATAAACATTATTTTCACTGGTTTTGACATATCGAATACATGTCGGACAACTTGCCAGGCTCTGCCATCCCCCTCCCATCAAGTGCTGGGAGACATGTGGTGGCAGGAATCTGACCAGGACCCCACACATGCAAAACATAAGCTCTGCCACTTGAACTACAGATCTGCCTTGTTTTTCTTAAAAATCATTAGCTCCTTGAAAATATTAGTTCTTCTCAAGAATTTTTTCTCTTTGACCTAATTGCATTCCAGGGTAGATATATAAAATACACAGGTCAAGACTGTAGATTGTTAACTAATTTATTTTAAACATTAAAAATATTTTAGGAGGATATTTAAATATACAAAAATAAGATCATTAACAATATTGTTATTAAACAGACTATAATCTACATATTGCTCAACTTCTTGCAGGATCTAATTAAATCATTAATATTTTTTTTGCACACCCAGCAATGCTCAGGGGTTTCTCCTGGCTTTGCACTCAGGAATCACTCCTGGCGGGTGCTCGGGGGGACCATATGGGATGCCGGAGATCAAACCCTGGCCGGCATGGGCCGGCCGCATGCAAGGCAACGCCCTCCCGCTGGGCTATCGCTCCAGCCCCAAATTATTAAAGAATAATTTAATTTAGAAAAAATACATATACACACCGAATGACCTCAAGAAAACATGGTAAAATAGTTGATTCATAATTTTATAGTAGCCAAATTAATTTTTTTTCTACTCATCATTTCTTATTTTCCACATTTCAAAAATAAATTTATGTTGTTTATAAAACCATGAAAATAACTTATTATTTCATGACTTAAAATAAATTTTGTTCATATACTGCTATACTTTCAAGGCAGCCATTTATAAATTATTAATAGTGCACAATTTTCACATTTATTTGTGGAACAAGGCAACAATTTATTCGCTTGTTTTGCATGTCTTCAAAAATCTAAAAGCTAAAGAATTTATAAATAATTTAATTATTGAGACATTGGACCATTTTAGAAAATTCCAAACCAGCCAGCATTTCCTGAGTCGTTTAAAGTTTGTGTGAATCCATTTGCATCCTGCTTTAATTAAAATAACCAAAGCATGACACTTTTTAGACAATTTTTGAGTGACCTTATATTGAGAAATAGGAAATGCTAAATAGGATTTCAATTTTGCTAAATATGAAAATGGTCTTTGATATCTTGGATCTTTAAGAGACTGCCTTCTGGAGAATTTATAGATGATGTCATGTGATGTAAAGTAGATGATGAGGACTCTTAAGCACATAAATATGTGGAACACATTTGAATACTTGCTCAACTTCTGTGCAGGATTAAAATTTTCCATAATAAAAAAAAATAAAGTAAAGCTTACAAAGTTTTATTAGCAAGAAATTTAAAAATAGGGCTTTGTTAGGTTCAAATTTCATTCTGGTTCACTGAATGCAAACAAAGAGGACGACATGGAGGGAGGAGGAAAAAGAGGCAGGTATTGGAAGTCAATAAAATCACGTTGTTTATAGGCACAAGATATACGATCTTAGCACAAGGCCTATTTCCTTCAAGGCCCATTTACTGTTAGAAATCCCAAGTCAGCTGCCTCAGAATTTTGGATTAGGAAGGAAATGTTCCCTCATTAATGTAGCAAGCAGTTTCTATTCTTGGTATGCGGCTATTTCCTACATCTGCTTGAGCCATGGTACATAGTGTTGCTACCTGAATTGCTGTGAAGCAAGTAGATGATCAGGCAGAGAGAGTTAAGCTTAAATCAAGGAGAAGAAATTTGGAGACTGATTATGATTCGGCTACACAGAACAGTAGGGTTTTGAAGTACAGCACAAGGATGGAGAAAATCATAAAAATAGAGCTTCATGGCAAAGTGGGTGCCCTTTCAAACAGACATAGTCCTTCATCACATTAGAGTAAGAATGTAACCCCCTACAATTTTTATTTTGAAAGTATGCTTGTTTTGAGAAAGTTGATGAGAATTAAGTAAGTTGAAATATAGAAAATGGATATAATGATTTTCTTAGAACATGTCCTTTGCAAAAAAGAAATAAAATAGGCTAGCTATTAACTACCTGCTCAAAAGAACTAAAAAAAAAAAATCCAAGAGCACAAAACAAAGAATGATGAAAGGAAAATGGCTGCTGAAAGAAAAGAACCCTGAAAAGCCATAAAAATTATTTTTGAACAATATGGAAAAAACTGGAAAGCCTAGATGAAATGAATAGTTTTCTAGGAAAAAGAAATTTATCAAAACTGAATGCAGTTAGGTCAAAGAGAAAAAAAAATTCCTGAGAAGAACTAACATTTTCAAGGAACTAATTATTTTTAAGAAAAACAAGGCAGAGATGTAGTTTAAATGGCAGAATTTATGCTTTGCATGTGTGGGGTCCTGGTCAGATTCCTGCCACCACATGTCTCCCAGTACTTGATGGGAGGGGGACCCAGGGGAATCCCTCACCCTGATCCCTACAAAGTACCAGATTTATAGAGTTTTAAAGGAATTCTCCTAAACTTGTAGAGGCCAGAGCTCTTCAATGTCATTTGATTTTTTTGTAGAACAGAGGGGAAAAAAAGAAAATTTCCAACAACTTTGGTTATCCAGGCTCTTTTCTTCCAAAGATATCTGTCAAGTTCTGAAGTTATATAGGGCAGGAGGCTTAACAGTTATGAAGAAAACTGCCCAAAAACTAAGTGGCACAATAATCATCTAAGAAAGAATAAACCATTTCAATTAATTACTGGCTGTTCATTTTTAGTGGAATATATTTAGTGGTGAGAGCACAATAAATCTTAAATTTGCTCAATAATTGAATAACTTAAATGATTAAATGACTTATTCTGGAAAGAATCATCAATATGTACTAAATCTAGTAAATGAAAAGTGCAGGACAGATTCACCAGAGTTGGTAATGATGAAAGAAAATGCATTTCTATAGTAGAAAACTCTGTTAATACCTTAGTCTAGTGATCAAGTTAGCATGAGTAATAGTCAGACAATGATTACATAGTACTGCTGAAATAATGCAATATAAGCCCTGAAGGCCATCTATGGTGTACTCTTATCTAAAAGAATCTGAATCAAGATCTCATTTTAAATATCACCACAATTGCAACCATTTACAAGGTCCCAGATCCCACAGCTTGTCAGAGCCCCACCCAAGAGAGATGATGATTTCAAGCCCAGGTAAGTAGGTCTCTGTGGCTAAAGTCACCAGGCTTTCATGGAGATGGAGCTGGGGTCCCTTCCCCCCATCACAACAAAAAAAAAAAACTGTGAATTCTAGATAAAGCAAAACATAATCACTGCTTCATGACTTCATCTTAATTGGAACAAACTACTTTAGTTCTGTGGTTTTTAACATTTTTACATGAGTATAAACTAAAACTGGCTATTGGACCACCACTATTGGTGTTTTTTACGTAAGGGGATAATAAAAATTAGATGATGAATTACTACACGATATAATGACGTAAGACAGTCAAAGAAAAGAGAAGAGGATAAAAGAAAAGGAAACCTATTCACCAGAGATAATACAGGGGCAAGGCACTTGCTCCCAGTTCAATCCTCTTCTACACACTCCCACCCCAAACTACCAATAGTCCCTCAAGTCCTGCTCAGAGTGTGATCCCTAAGCACAGAGCCAGGAGTAAGCCCAGAGAACTGCTAGGTGTGGCCCAAAAAACCAAAACCAACCAAACAAAAACTTCACATACTGATTGCATCCCAATTTATGCAAAAAAAAAATGCTTGGCATAAAATCTGTGATGATTGTGTTGTAAACAATGATAATTACCTTACTCTTAGCTTTGTTTATATTTTGGATTTTTGTTTAATTATGGCTTGTGCTTCCTCATTAGTTCTTAAAGAAACATCTGTATCTGTGTCAATGAATTGTACAGCTATTTATTCAGGTTATGTTACATTTTCCCAACAGAATACAGTTGGGCCCTCTATATGGTCATATGCCCACTGGGCAAAGCTTTCAGATGTTTGACTCATATCCGCAAGTCTGGATTCAACCTCTGGTTTTGCTAGCAGTAGCAGAGGTAGATAGTGTCCAAGTAACATAGGACAGGAATTTTATTTATTTTATTTTTCATTGTATTGAGTCACAATCCCATACAGTAAAGAGGCTGTTCATGACCAGGTCTCTGTCACGCAATGTTCAAATCCCATCCAATGCACATTTCCCACCACCTGTGTGCCCCTTTACCCCCCTGACACCCTCTCCACCCCACACCCTCAAGCCCATCTCTATGGCAGGCACTTTAGATCAGGAATTTTAAAATTTGGCTTATCTGGTAGAGAGATTATCTTTTAGATGATCTTGAAAGACAACATAAAGATGGGGAAAGGGAATTTTAGAATGTTCTAAGTCATGGAGAGAGGAAAAATCAGACCTGGAGGTTCATGGCTAGAAGCAAGTATGCATGCATGGAAGAGGGTCAAGAGCATGTAACTGAGAAATCTTCCTGTTTGGCATTTGAATGAAGGAAGATCATAATGATCTACATCTCACTGTCCCTGGGGTAAGTCTCTATTAAGCAACTTGACAAATTCCACAAAGTCATGTTAACTCTCCAGGCTGAAGGTTCATCTGGCTGTCTCTCCCTCAGTGTGACACAAGAAGCAAGGGCAGGAGGTGGATTGGAAAGGGAGGGAAGCACTGCAGCTGTTGGACTAGGTACTGCAATTAACACAGGTTCATAAGATTTGTCCCTATTCGCATGACTTTTTACAGATGAAGTGAGAGCACCCAAGATGAGAATAGCAATGATCAATATATGTGGTATAACAAATTATGTGACCAAAGAGATAGCACAGGGAATTAAAGAATTTGCTTTCCATGTGGTTAAGCTTGGTTCATTCCTCAGCATGGCATATGGTTCCCAGAGCACCACTTTGGCTTTACTCCTAAATATGGAGCAAGGAATAATCCCTGAAAAACAGGGACCAAACAGCAAGTTTGGTCCTCCAGCCCCCACAAAACCAATTATGTACTGCTCAGTGTTCTTGCTTTATTTTTAACTCATTTAATTGACCCAACAGCCTTTTCATGCAATACTATATTTATCTCCATTTTATAGATGAAATTTATTAATTATTATACAATAGTGATAAAAGCTACATAAGTGATATGAACTAAGGTTTCTAATAACAAAATTAAACACTTAGATAATTATAAAACATGTGGCTAAATTTATGAGTTTGAAAGTAGGCAGGTAGTCAGGGAGTCCTCTGCAGAAAGAGGCCCATTACCCTCTCCAGGTTGCCTGTTCTCTCCTCTCCACCAGGGAACCTTCAGTCAGTAACAAGCTCATGAAAGAAGTAAAAATTGAGGTGAGGTTTGAAAGTTCAAGTCTTTCTAGGCTTAGAGCAATGAGGGATTAATCCAGGCAATGGGAATAGCATAACAAAGGCACAGAAGAAAGGAATATATTCCTTTTGGATCACTTACATTTTCTCTTAAGTGAATGGGGGCTAGTGTGAAGAAGGGTCATAGTGGGTAAAGAGATTCAGATTATACTTCAAGTTCATGCAAAACTATCTAGATTATCCTATAGAGTACTGTAAAGTACTTAGATAGTAACTGGGTGTAGGGGGAGGGAATTGACAGTAAAATAGAGAATAGAGGACTGAAGGCAGGGAAGCAAAGTCTAGAGAAAGGTACTGATGGTTTGGTTTCAGTGGAACAAACTAATGGAGCAACCTCTGAGGTTAACTTCGACAGAAGTTACTGAGCCCAGGCAGAGGTAAAAGAAGCATTCAAAGGAATCCAAATTGAGGGTCTTGGGATGAAACACAGGTGGACAAGACTCCAGGGGCCCTTGGAAAAGGAGCAACTAAAATTCAGTGTTTTCGAAAACAAATGAATAAAACAAAGCAAAAATAAATTCTTTTTTAAAATAATTTTTTATTTTTTTTTTTATTATTTTTTTTAAGTATTTTATTATACCACCGTGAGATATACAAATAAAAAGATATACAATTAAAAAGTTCAGTGTCTTGTAGTTTTCTTTGTACAGGTCCTTTACATACTTGGGTAAGTTGATTCCTAGGTATTTGATTTTCTGTGGCACAATTGTGAATGGAATTGTTTCCTTAATATCCCTTTCTTCTGTTTCGCTATTTGTATATAGGAAAGCCACTGACTTTTTGGGTGTTGATTTTGTATCCTGCCACTCTACTATATGCGTCTATTGTTTCTAGGAGTTTTTTGGTAGAGAGTTTAGGGTTCTCTAGGTATAATATCATGTCATCTGCAAATAATGATAGCTTGACTTCTTCCTTGCCTATCTGGATGCCCTTGATGTCCTTTTCTTCTCTGATTGCTATGGCAAGTACTTCCAGTACTTCCAGTACTATATTGAATAAAAGAGGTGAGAGGGGGCAACCTTGTCTTGTCCCTGATCTCAGGGGGAAGGCTTTCAACTTTTCCCCATTTAGAATGATGCTTGCTGTGGGCTTTTGGTAGATGGCTGTAACTATCTTGAGGAAAGTCCCTTCAATTCCCATTTTCTGGAGCCGTTTTAATCATGAACGGGTGCTGAATCTTGTCAAATGCTTTTTTCTGCGTCTATTGAAAGGATCATATGGTTTTTATTTTTTCTTTTATTGATATGATGTATTATGTTGATTGACTTGCGAATGTTGAACCATCCTTGCATTCCCGGGATGAATCCAACTTGGTCATGATGTATAATCATCTTCTTGATGAGTCTTTGGATTCTGTTTGCTAGTATTTTGTTGAAGATCTTAGCATCCGTGTTCATCAGGGATATTGGTCTGTAGTTTTCTTTCTTTGTGTTGTCTCTCCCTGCTTTGGGTATCAGGGTGATATGTGCCTCGTAGAAGCTGTTTGGGAGTGTTTCTGTTTCTTCTATTTCCTGGAAGAGCTTGAAAAGGACTGGCAGTAGGTCCTCCTTAAAGGTTTGGTAGAGTTCACTAGGGAATCCGTCTGGACCTGGGCTTTTGTGTTTGGGAAGTCTTTTTAATTACTGTTTCTATTTCCTCAATGGTGATAGGCTTATTCAGGTATTGGAGGTCTTCTTGTTTCAGCCGTGGGAGGTTATAGGACTTCAGGAATTGATCCATTTCTTCTAGATTCTCATGTTTCACGGCATACAGGCTCTCAAAGTAATCTCTGATGATCTTTTGGATTTCTGTGGTTTCTGTTGTGATGTCACCCTTTTTATTTCTGATTCTGTTTATTTGGGTTCTCTCTTTCCCTGTCCTTACAAGTCTTGCCAATGGTTTGTCAATCTTGTTTATTTTTTCAAAAAACCAGCTCTTGGTTTCATTAATCTTTTGGATTGTTTTTTTGGTTTCCAACTCATTGATTTCCTCTCTAAGTTTTATTATTTCCTTTTTTTCTGCCTGGGTTGGGCTCCTTTTGTTGGTCTTTTTCTAATGTCTTCAGCTGTGTAGTCAGGTTATTTATGTGGGCCCTTTCTTGTTTCCTGATGAATGCTTGCAGGGCTATAAACTTCCCTCTTAACACGGCTTTTGCCGTGTCCCACAAGTTCTTATAATTGGTATCTTCATTTTCATTTATTTCCAGAAATCTTTGGATTTCCTGTTTGATTTCTTCTATGACCCATTTGTTGTTCAGCAGTGAGCTGTTCAGTTTCCAGGTGTTTGGTTTGACTCCCTGTTTCTGTGTACGGTTAACTTCCATTTTCAGTGCATCATGGTCTGAAAAGATAGTTGACACAATTTCTATCTTTTTAATTTTATTGAGGTATGCTTTGTGGCTCAGCATGTGGTCTATCTTGGAGAATGTTCCATGTGCACTAGAGAAAAATGTGTATTCAGCTTTTTTGGCATGAAAAGCCCTGTATATATCTACTAGCTCTCTTTCTTCCATTTCGTCCTTCAGGTCCAATATTTCCTTGGTGAGTTTCAGTCTTGTTGATCTGTCCATCGTTGATAGAGCAGTGTTGAAGTCTCCAACTATTATTGTGCTACTGTCAATGTCTTCTTTGAGGTCTCTTAGCAGTTGTTTTATGTATTTTGCTGGCCCCTCATTGGGTGCATATATGTTTAGTAGTGTAATTTCTTCCTGGTGTACATACCCCTTAATTAATAAGAAGTGGCCTTCGTTGTCCCTTCTAACCTTTTTAAGCCTGAAGTCTATATTATCTGATACTAATATGGCCACACCAGCCTTTTCGGAGGAGTTGTTTGCATGGAGAATGGTCTTCCAACCTTTGACTCTGAGTCTGTGTTTGTTCTGCTTATTCAGATGCGTTTCTTGTAGATAGCAGAATGTTGGGTTCAATTTTTTAATCCATTTTGTCACTCTGTGTCTCTTAATTGGTGCATTTAGACCATTGACATTGAGAGAGATTATTGTCATCGGATTTTGTGCCATCTTTCTTTTTGTGTTTGTTGTGCTTATGGGTTTGGTCGCATTAGAGTAGACCCTTCAGTCCTTCTTTTAAAGTTGGTTTTGAGTCCATGAAGTTCCTGAGTTGTTGCTTATCCATGAAGTTGTGTATCTTTCCTTCATATCTGAATGTGAGCCTGGCCGGGTAAAGAATTCTCGGTGAAGCCTGCAGTTCATTGAGCCTTTTCGCAATATCCCACCATTGTTTTCGGGCTCGGAGTGTTTCATCAGAGAAGTCTGCTGTAAATCTTAGAGATGTTCCTTTGTATGTGATTTCCTTCTTTGATCTTGCTGCTTTCAGTATTCTATCCCTATCTTTAGTTTTTGTCATTTTTATTAAGATGTGTCTTGGAGTATTCTTGTTGGGGTTTCTTTTAGCTGGTATTCTACGGGCCTCTTGGATCTTGAGGCAAGCATTCTTTAGTTCCAGGAACTTTTCAGCAATGATGGCTTTGACAGTTTCTTCTTCATCAGGGTTTTCTTCTTGCCCTTCTGGGACCCCAATGATCCGTATGTTGTTTCTTCTGGCTTCATCCCGATTATCTCTTGTTGTCTGTTCGGTAATTGTGAGCCCTTTTTTTCTATCTTCTGGTGTTGTGTACAGAATCTTTGGAACTCGTCTTCGAGATCACTAATTCTTTCTTCAGTAGCTATTATTCTGCTATGATGGCCTTCCACTGTGTTTTTTATTTCATTTACCTCATTTTTAATACCTGTCATTTCCCTTTGCATTTTCCTCACTTCTGCTATCAAGTCCTCTTGTATTTTATTGATTTTGCATTCCATTGCTTCTTTGAATTCCTTTTGAATCCTTAACAGTTCTTTCCGAAATTCTTTTCAGATAGGTTATGCAACTCATTGGTATTGCTTGACTCATCTGGACCAGTGACTTCACTCACAGAGCTTGATGGAATTTTGCGTTGCTTTACCATTATGACTATTGTAGGTTGCAACTGTGAGTTCTTGGGTGACTAGATAGTACAGTTAGTAGGGGTCTGGTCTGTTTGAAGAGTTTGGGTGGGTAGCAAGGATGTAGGAACCAAGGGTCACTGGTACTTCATGCAAGGTAGGTAGTGAGAGGGTCTACCCTGGCCCAGCCGCGGTTTTGAGTTTTGGGATGTTCCCAGAAGCTCAGGGGCGCCACGGGTCGGTCGGGCTGGAACCAAGGCACTTTGCCTTGGTTCCCGTTGATGGAGTTTCCGCTCTTCCCTGGGGCAGCTTGGGGTCCGCGGAGACGCAAGAATTACTCACACACCTGTGGGGGAGTCGAGGCGTTTCCCGGGAACTCAGGGCGCACGCGGGTCGGGGTCAGTCGGGCTGGAACCAAGGCACTTTGCCTTGGTTCCCGTTGATGGAGTTTCCGCTCTTCCCTGGGGCAGCTTGGGGTCCGCGGAGACGCAAGAATTACTCACACACCTGTGGGGAGTCGAGGCGTTTCCCGGGAACTCAGGGCGCACGGGTCGGGGTCAGTCGGGCTGGAACCAAGGCACTTTGCCTTGGTTCCCGTTGATGGAGTTTCCGCTCTTCCCTGGGGCAGCTTGGGGTCCGCGGAGACGCAAGAATTACTCACACACCTGTGGGGGAGTCGAGGCGTTTCCCGGGAACTCAGGGCGCACGGGTCGGGGTCAGTCGGGCTGGAACCAAGGCACTTTGCCTTGGTTCCCGTTGATGGAGTTTCCGCTCTTCCCTGGGGCAGCTTGGGGTCCGCGGAGACGCAAGAATTACTCTAAAATAATTTTTTATTATACCACCATGAGACATACAATTACAAAGGTGTTCACAATTGGTTCTTGGTAATACAGTATTCCAGCACCCATCCCTCCACCAGTGCCCCATTTCCACCACCAATGTACCCCACCCCCTCCCACCCACCCCCCAGGCTGCCTCAACAGCAGGTAGCCCTGTTTCCTCTCTTCTCTCTCTGTCTCTCTCTCTGTCTCTGCATCTCTCTCCCTCTTGTTTTACACATTGTGGCTAGCCCTGCAGATATTTAGAGTTTAAAACTTAAGTCTCTTTGTGTATATTCAATGGTGAGTTTTAATCTGTCATTATCATTTCCCACATTTAGTAAAACACTGGTATCTATTTATATTAATGAATGCAGTCATTCTATATCTGTCCTTTTCCTTCTGACTAATTTCACTCAGCATGATAGTCTCCATGTCCATCCATTTGCAGGTAAATTTCATAATTTCATTTTTTCCAAAAATAAATTCTTAACACTAAGAACATAATAGTAGCTAACTTAAGGGAGGTCAAAGGAAAATATGGAGGATGACAAAAGTGTGCGTAGGGAGGGATTAGAGCTTCTTAGAGAGAAGAGATCAAGTCTGTGCTGGTATGCTGGGCCCATGGTCTGGTGATCCCTTCTGCCTTCCTCCAACTCACTGTCTACAGAGATTGCTTGGGCCCGAATGAGTGGAGGAGTAAATAGACAAAAGGGGTGGAGAGATAGAACCATCATTTGAGGATACTCTGGAACACATACAAGCTGGAAGCTTTTTCCTAATGAGCAAAAACAGCCAGCTAGAAATCCATTTTATTTTATCTTTCCAACTTTGGCTTATGGCTTTCTTTAAGTTATAAAAATGTTTGTGGGAAAAGATCCTCGTGTTTATTATATGTTGCACCATAAAAGAATTCTGTTCAAATGTGCCCTCTGTCTAAGGGCACATAAGTTGACTAATATTGTTAACATTTACATTGTTAATGAAAATGACTAGAGTAGTTCATTTTTAGATGACAAAGTTAAAAATTGACATTATAAACAGATGACTTAAAAGCATATTTAATTATTTTTTATGACATAAATACACACACATACACATATAAATTCTTATTCTGAGACTAAGAACTGCCAGTGAGTCTATATTAGAACAGGAAGCAGTTAATAACTGTCAAAATTCACATATACACTGTAGTGTTAAGACTAAGTTAGCTTATTAAAAAGACCACATGTTTGCACATATACATAAATTCGGATCCATCCATTCCTGAAAATAGTCTAAAAGGTGAGAGGTTTTCAATAAGTTGGCTGATATGGTTAACAACATTCAAAATTGTCTGAATTGCCTGTCACTTTACAAAGAGAAATAGTTCTCTGCTCTGATGATGCCTCTGTGATGTCACAAAGAACGTAGGCATAGGACTCTGAGCCCTGTCAGTGGCACATGGCCTCAAATTACTGTGCCTTGGAGGTCTTGAGTCTTCTTTTTTTTAATAATACACATTCTACCTTCTTATGTTCAGCTTTCAGAGCCCATTGTGCTCAGAACAGTGTGTGGAGGAAGAGGTTTAGATAGAGCATGGATGTTGCAAGAGATTCTAAGCCCTAGACACTGGAGGCAGGGGGTGCTGAGATGTTCAATACCATCCTGTCCTGTTGGCTAGCTAAGACAGAATGAGAAAGAGTCAGTTCCTTTTCTACTTCGTTGTCTTTAAGACTGCAGCAGGCTGGTGGGCAAAGCAGACTCGGCAGGCAGGATTTAAGAGGCAGATACCCCTTTCTATAATTGTTGTAAAACCAAGATAGCAAGGCCTCCAAAACAGCAAGGTCTTCACTACAACATCTGTTATGGCTTCTTGCTTTAGTATGGAATACTTTTCCAAGTTCCACCATTAAAAATAGTTTTAAAAATACAAACAAGGTGTCAGGAGTGATAGTATCAAGGGTGGGGTATTTGCCTTGCATGTGGCCTACCTGGGTTTGATACTTAGCATGTCATATGGTCCCCCGAGCACCACCAGGAGTAATTTCATGTGCATTGTCAGGAGCAATCTTTGAGCACTGCTGAGTGAGGCTCCAAAAACAAAACAAAAATAAAACTATATTAGTATATTATAGAAAATACAAATATGCATGGAATAGAAAGTTACCCATAAGCTCATCCAATGTAAGCCATCAATAACATACTGATATTACGAATACACACATATATTTATTAATTTTTTATTTTATTATTATTATTTGGTTTGGGAATCACCTGGTGGTGTTCAGGGCTTATTCCTGGTTCTGTGCTCAGGGATCACTCCTGAGTGGGTTCTAGAGATCATATTGGGTACCAGGGCTCAAACCAAGTGCCCTGTCCACCGTACTATCACTATATCCCTTTCTTATACTTTCACGATCACGATCCACGAGCTTCCCGTTCATCATCTATTTGCTAGAGCGGGCACCAGTAATATCTCCATATGTCCTGTCTCATGCTAGTAGAACCCAAAGGCATCCGCTTGCTCCAGGAACATAAAGAGCCACAAAGCATTATATTAGGTCATGGGAATGACCTAATATAAATGTTACTGGTATTTGGCATATCAAATACAACACGAGCAGCTTGCCAGGCTTGCCGTGTGGGTGACATACTCTTGTAGTCACCTGTAAATAAAGCATTTATTGATGAATAAGAGTTAAAAGAAAAAATTTAAGTTAATCAATTAATTATTTTTGCTTTCTGGATCGCACTTCACCAATACTCAGGGGTTACTCCTGGCTCTGCACTCAAATTACTCCTGGCAATGCTCTGGAATACAGTACAGCAGGGAGGGCATTTGCCTTGCATGCCGCATTGATTACTCAGGTACTACAAGGTAATCACCCCCACCTGGTATAGCATTGATTAAAGTATAAGTAATCTTATACTTTAGAGACATGTATTATGTACTATATTGAAAACTTTTTTCTTATCAATATTTTGAATCTATGATAACAAAATAATGAATATGATGTCATATCTTGCTAATCCGTGTCCCCATATTAATGTTAAAAGTGGTTAATCTGCTTGTATTAATGTATCTATATTTTTCATCTTAAGTTTTCCTTTATATAGACTGACCTTCCTGCATGCCAATCTTGTGTTGTTACCTGTTTAGGTCCATAAGCCCTGCACATTTCCTGCATGAGCCAGTGTTTCATTCTCATTAGGAAAGTCTAGTCTCATGTTTACCCAGTTTGTTACATTCCTCTCTTTAAAACTCCAGTCACGTGGGCTACTTCCAAGGACTATGCAAGCTTCTGCCCATGGATAATATTCATGTTCAAGGCAGTATACTATTGAGATCATATTATACCTATTCATAGAGTGCCTAACTAAGGGAAACTTTCCCAAGTCTGCTCTTTCTGAACTATATCACAAATACATGTTCTAGAGAAAGAATGGAGTGGAAAAAAAAAGAAAGAAATGAAGGCAGAAAGAATGAATGGCTGGGGCCGGAGCGATAGCCCAGTGGGTAGGGTTTGCCTTGCACGTGGCCGTCCTGTGCCGGCCCGGGTTCAATCCCGGCATCCCATATGGTCCCCCGAGCACCGCCAGGAGTAGTTCCTGAGTGCAGAGCCAGGGAGTAACCTCTGAGCGTGGCCGGGTGTGACTCAAAAAAGCAAAAAAAAAAAAAAAAAAGAATGAATGGCTATTTCATTGCAAATCTACTACCAGTGTTAAACAGGTCATAAAACCCATAGTTTTATGTTTAATAATATGCTCAATGACTCAAGTTCAATCTATAGTGCCAGTCTTTTTTAAAGTAAAACAGACCTTATTATAGAGAATTTTAAGAAGGGGAAGGAGGAGAGAAAGTGAGAGTACACCTCTCAGGAGATGCAGGCAACACATGTGCTCGCGGGTAACATGTGTGCTCCATCACATAGGCTCATGCAGCACATAGGTTTGGGCGGTATATGTTCCCAGTCTTATTTTACATCACAGCCAGCTCTGTTATACTTGGGTTCAAGTATTTAATCCAGGGAAAATGGATATAATAAAAAGTTCTGTGATGTTTTGTGATGCTTATTGGCAATTTCTTGACATCTCATTATTTCTGCCAATAGAAAAGAGGCGCTTTGGGGCCGGAGCGATAGCCCAGTGGGTAGGGCATTTGCCTTGCATGCGGCTGGCCTATGCTGGCCGGGTTCGATCCCTGGCAGCCCATATGATCCTCCAAGCACCCCCAGGAGTAATTACTGAGTGCAGAGCCAGGAGTAACCCCCTGAGCATCACCAGGTGTGACCCAAAAAAGAAAAAAAAGAAGAGGCACCAAAGAAATGATTATCTGGCATCACCAAATGCTAAAAGAGACAGGAAAGAAAGACATGGTAATCTTGGGCTAGCTACCTAACTAAATATCTATATGCAAGCTTCTAGATATTTAAAATGGAGATTGTGAATAGGATTGTGATCCTTAAAACTGAGATTAGGTATGAATAGTATATGAAAATAGCACAAATCTACTACAAGCCCACAGCAAGCATCATTCTCAATGGGGAAAAACTGAAAGCCTTCCCCTCAAGATCAGGGAAAAGACAAGGCTGCCCACTGTTACCACTTCTATTCAATATAGTATTGGAAGTACTTGCCATAGCAATCAGGGAAGAAAAAAGACATTGAGGGCATCCGAATAGGAAGAGAAGAAGCCAAATTGTCACTATTTGCAGATGACATATTATACCTGGAAAACCCTAAACTGTTTACCAAGAAGCTCCTAGAAATAATAGATTCCTATAGTAGAGAGGCAGGGAATACGATCAATACCCAAAAGTCAATGGCGTTCCTATATGCAAATAACAAAAGAGAAGAAAGGAACATTAAAGAAATTATCCCATTCACAGTTGCGTTGCAGAAAATCAAATACATAGGAATCAGTTTAACAAAGAATGTAAAGGATTTCTACAAAGAAAACTACAAAGCATTACTTCAGGAAATTAAAGAGGATTTGAGGAAATGAAGACACATTCCCTGCTCATGGATTGGAAGGATTAGCATTATCAAAATGGCAATACTTCCTAGAGCTTTATACAGATTCAATGCAGACCCTATAAAGATACCCTTGATGTTCTTCAAAGAAATTGAACAAACACTCTTGAAATTTATGTGGAATTATAAACCCCCACGAATAGCAAAAACAATCCTTGGGGAAAAAGAAGATGGGAGGTATCACTTTCCCCAACCTCAAACTCTACTACAAAGCAGTTGTAATTTAAACAGTATGGTATTGGTATAGAGACAGACCCATAGACCTATGGAATAGAACTGAATATCCTGAAACACACTCTCAAATATACAACCACTTAATCTTCAATAAAGGAGCAAAAAATATTAAGTGGAGCAAAGAAAGCCTCTTCACCAAATGCTGCTGGGAAAACTGGGCCACTATGTATCACTGTCTTCCTGTTCATCATCGATTTGCTCAAGCGGGCCCCAGTAACATCTCCATATGTCCTGTCTCATGCTAGTAGAGCCCAAGGGCATCTGCTTGCTCGGGAACATAAAGAGCCTCAATCCATTCCGGAATGAGGTCTATAATTGTTACTGGTATTTGGCATATCAAATACAACACGGGTAGCTTGCCAGGCTCTGCCATGCAGGTAGCATACTCTTGTAGTCATCTCTAAGTCCAGCATTTATTGATGAACTGGGCTGTGATAGGCTGGTCTGCTGGGTGGAGTTCTGACAAGAGAGAAGTCTGGATGTGGAAAATGGAGGCCCTCATGGAGTGGGGGGTTGTCTAGCTTGTTGCAAGGCTCTGCTGGGGTGGCAGGCCAGGGCTAGAACCTGCCATCCCTCCTGGGTGCCTTGTGAGCGGCTGGGCACAGGGAGAGCAAGTAGCAGCTCTGCCCCATGTCTGTGAGTCTCTGGCCCGGTATACGTGAGCCGGATTTAAAAAAAGACTGCTGCAGGGTGGAACTTGATGAGCCGGGCTGTGATAGGCTGCTCTGCTGGGTGGAGTTCTGATGAGAGAGAAGTCCGGATGTGGAAAATGGAGGCCCTCATGGAGTGGGGGGTCGTCTGGCTTGTTGCAAGGCTCTGCTGGGGTGGCGGGCCAGGGCTAGAAGCGTGCCATCCCTCCTGGGCGCCTTGTGAGCGGCTGGGCACAGGGAGAGCAAGTAGCAGCTCTGCCCCATGTCTGTGTGCTAGAGATTCACATTGTGGTATAATAAAATATATTTTAAAAAAGAGGGAAAAAAAATAATAGAATGAAGAAGACAGGGCAAGAAGATGGAAATAAAAAGGAAGGGAAATACACAGCAAAGTAGGAATGAAGGGAACACCCCCAATACAACAAAGGAATCTATGTTAAAAAAAGCCTGCTTAATATGCTTCATGGAGAAAGACTAAGGACTTGCCCAACATAAACCAAGAAGAAGGTAAAAAAAGTCTACACCCCACATATCTATTCTACAGGATCCTTAGAGGTTTGCTTTCAGGATTTTTAATGCTCACATACACAAATCCAACCTGACAAACTATGTTCAAAACCGAGGCGTCAGGACCGGTTGACAGTTCAAGAGGTGAGCATACGCTAGTATGTAAGAGGCCCCAAGGCCCCACCACCACGTACCCCCACCCTCCCCACACTGCAGAGGATGATCCTGGTGCTCCAGGACCCACACCAGAGCATCGCATATGCCACTCTTAGAGTGCTCAGGTCCCCGGTTTTTTTGGGTGAGGTCCAAACTAAAGACAAAACAAGAGCCAAAGAGCCTTTTCTTTTTTTGGTGGGGATGAAGGAACAGGAAAGGGTTTGGGCCACACTTGACAATGCTTAAGGATCACTACCAGAGCTGTCAGAAAAGACGAAATTGTGAAATTTACCTGCAAATGGATGGACATGGAGACTATCATGCTGAGTGAAATTAGTCAGAAGGAAAAAAGACAGATATAGAACGACTGCATTCATTAATGGGATATAAATATATACCAGTGTTTTACTGAGTGTGGGCAATGGTAATGCCAGACTAGAACTCACTATTGAATATACACAAAGAGACTTACGTGATAAACTCTAAATGTCTGCAGGGCTAGCAGCAATGTGTAAAAAGAAGGGGGAGAGAGATGCAGGGACAGAGAGACAGAGAGAGAAAGAGAGGAAAAGGGGGTACCTGCTATACCTGCTACTGAGGCAGCCTGGGGTGTCAGGAGGGGTGTGGGTATACTGGTGGTGGTGATGAGGCACTGGTGGAGGAATGGGTGCTGGAATTACCAAGAATCAATTATGAACATCTTTGTAACGGTATGTTTCACTGTGGTATAACAAAAAAAATTAAAAAATACAAGGAAGGGAAAATGATAATACAGCCTAGAATTGAGCATTGAGCATAGGCAAAGGGATATACATGACAACATCTAAATGTATGTATTTCAAGCCACAGTGTGTAAGAGAAGGAAGAGAGAGATACAGAAAGAAAGAGAGGGAGAGAGACGGAGAGAGAAAGAGAGAGAGAGGGAGGGAGAGGGTTAGGTGCTTGCCATAGAGGCAGCTGGGGGAGGGGGAGGATATTGGTGGTGGGAAGTGGACACTGGTGGAGTGATGGGTGCTGGGACACTGTATGACTGAAACCCAAACATGAACATCTTTGTAAGTGTATAGCTCATGAAGGTATAGTAATAAATTTAAAATAAAACAAAATAAAATTATACCTTCTTTCAAAAAATAAATATATACCAGTGTTTTACTAAGTATGGGAAATGGTAATGTCAGACTAGAACTCACCATTGAATATACACAAAGAGACTTAAGTGATAGCTCTAAATATCTGCAGGGCTAGCTGCAATGTGTAAAAGAAGAGGGAGAGAGATGCAGAGACAGAGAGAGAGAGAGAGAGAGAAAGAGAGTAAAAGAGGGGGTACCTGCTATAGAAGCAACCTGGGGGTAGGTGGATGGGGGTGTGGGTACATTGGTGGTGGGAATGGGGCACTGGTGGAGAGATGGGTACTAGAATACTGTATTACCAAGAACCAATTATGAACACCTTTGTAATTGTATTTCTCACAGTGGTATAACAAAAAATAAAAAAAAAGAAAATAGCACAAATGCTCAACTACAGAGGAATGGATAAAGAATGCATATATATTGAACCATATACACTCAATATAATACTACACAACTATAAGAAAAGATTAAATTGGGTCAGGAGATAGTACGGTGCTTGGGCACATGTCTGGCATGCACCCAGCCAAAGCCCAAGTCTCAGAAACAGATGATTCCCTGAGAGTCACTGGATACAGTCTTAGAGGCCTCCAAGCACCACTGGATATGGTCCTAGAAGTCCCTAGCACTGCTGCAGTTGAACTAGGTATTCCCTGCACTGCAGAACCTGAGTAAACAGCATCATATCTATGGGCCCTTGTGCTGAATCAAAGACCTGATTTCTGAAGAATCACTGATGAGAGCCCTAGACCTCCTGGGCACCACTGCAGAGACCCCCTCAAAGAAAAAGAAAGCTAAAATCTTACAGTTTGCTCTAAGGAATTGGGGAATGTCGGCTTAAGTGAAATTAGTCAGAGGGAGAACAAATATTAAATAGATTCGCTCTTTTGTGGACACAGAAAGAATACAGAGGGATAGGCAGTACTAAGTGATGACAAACATTCTGAACCCTTCATCTGCCTTTGATCAAATTGGAATTGTCGAGCAGTGGGTGTAGGGAGGAGGAAAAGGAAGACTGGAAGATCATTGGTGGTGATGGTAATTTTTTACATCAAAACCATAAACCAAATAAAAATGGATACTGAGGAGTTCGTAGTAAATTCTATATAAAGGGTATCTAATTTGTCAGCAACTATTACAATCTTGGGCTCATTGAATTCACTATTCTGTGGTCTAATTAAACAAACAACTGTTGTTCATATCCTACATTCTACAAGTAACCATTGAGTGCATTTTGGTTTTCTCAGGATAGGAAAGTCTCATGACTCTGATTATTATAAATAAAAATCCCTTTGAAAACAAATGAGCAGTCTCTTGCTTGGATTGATGTTGGTGGGTGAGAATGTGTATTCTAAATATATTTGTTGACTATATAAATGAATGAATAAATGACTGAATAAAATTTATCTTTATTATCTTAGAAGATAAAACACAATCTACTACTGATTAAATACTATAGTGGATTTTTCAATTAAAATCAGAGATAAGTTGATTTTATGCTTCACCAACCAACTGTTGTGAATATGAGAAGTAACATAAGTAAATTAAAGAAATAAAATCAACATTTTCCCTATATGGAACTAAATGGAAATATTAGAGCAATTCTTCAAACAAATTATCCATAGTCTCAGAAAAATTAAAAATCTGGTCACTTTCTAGGAGTACAATAGTAATTCCCTCCCCCCCTCCCCAACACATTTGTATCTTCTGTCCTTACTTCCAAGTCTTTAAGTCAGTATCTATTTTAGCTTTTATAAAGAATTCACATAGTGAAACATCACTTGATCACTTGAATCCAGTTATTCATCGATTTGCTCAAGCGGGTGCCAGTAACATTTCCATTGGACCCTATCACGTGTCAATGTAGCCCAATGGCATCTTGTTGATTCAGGAATACGAAGAGCCTCAAACTGTTCCCTCAGGGTCTTGACAAGGAAGTCTGACCATCTTGTAGGTGGGCAGCCACGTGATCTTTTGACATCCCGTGGGATCCAGTCGGTAATGGCTCTAGTCCAGCGGTTGTCTCCAAATCGCATTACATGTCCAGCCCATCTGATTTTCGATGCCTTGGCAAACGAGATAGCATCCCTGATTCTGGAATAGCGACGGAGGTCAGAACTCCGGATTCCTTCTCTCACTTGAGTGAGGAGTGATATTCCAAGCATAGCTCTTTCGATTCCTCTCTGGGAGACCCGAATAACATTCTCATCCTGCTTTCATAGAGCCCAGGTCTCTGAGGTGTATGTTAATGCAGGGAGAACTGTGGAGTCAAAGAGATGTGCCCGGAGCCGGAGGTTCTTTGTCCTTTTAGCTATTTCTTCGATGTCTTTGAAGGCATTCCATGCCGCTCTCTTCCTCCTGCACAGCTCAGGTTATAGTGTTGTCACCTTACTGAGGTTTACAACCTACAAGAATATTGAATACTTATATTTTTAAGGAAGTTGATACTAGCAGACTGTTGCTGTTCTAAATTCACCTTATTGGGATTCTTTTATAACACCGAACTCCACATTAAAATAAACCAATATTCCTACTATGGCTATTTCACATAGTCCAAAATTGGATTAACATATCAAAATCTAGATAGTTGCTAATCATGATAGGGCCAGCAGGCACACACTCACAGGTTATCCATAACAAGAACGTGAATAAATGCATAGATATTATTATGCTGTTGTGCTAGAGTTAGTCCAGTTTTCTGAAGTACAACCAAGTTATAACTCCTCATCTACATCCCTTAACTCATATTCCCTGCTCTCCATGATTGTATATAATTACTAAGGAAATTGTCATCTCTCAAGTTTGAGAATTACATAATTACATGTTTTCCTAATGTGGACTTGGGTAATATAATTATATATAATTTCACTTATGAGTTATATGCTTATATAAATATATTAAAATTAAAATAATATGGGGAAGGGACAGTGAAGACAAAGTCACCAATAAGAACATATTTTCAGATATGGATAGAAATTAAAAGGGACATAATGAAGTTTTTTAAGTCTGAAAACTAGTATTTACCCTTATTTAAATAAAAAAGAATAGAAGAAGGACTTAATAGTTCTTCTCAAGGGTATATAAATTTACACCAACTCCACTATATAAAGACATAGTTCTGAGTTTTGTAAGAATTTATGTAATTGCCTCTCGGCCTTTTGGCTAAGATCAAGTATAGTATCTGTTCTTATAAGTTTAATATCTGATGTCCTCTATCCGAGGGCAATACAGTAAATGAATTTTGGAGCAGGGAGTTGGAATAGGTGCTTGCCCTGTCCACTCCATGCATTGACCTGATATTGCAGTATCTCCAGGAACGGTGCACCTCCCTCAATTAAAACTATTTTATCTAAATTTATATGTAAGCGTTTAAAAGGCATTTGACAATGTTAAAGAACTTAGTCTGAAATCCTAGTTTCCAGAGGGCTGGGATAGAAAAAAGTAAATAATGATGATAATAACCCTTGTTTACTGAACATTTACTAAGTGCCAGACACTGTACTCAGATATATATACTCTTGTTAATCTTTATTGTGTGTTTATGCTTTTTTTGGGTCACACCCAGTGCTGCTCAGAGCCTGGTTATCCTGTATCTACACTAAGGAATTGCTCTTGGATGTGCCCATGGGACCACATGGGATGTTGAGTATTAAATGCCAGTTGGCTGTGTGTAAGTCAAATTCTCTACCTACTGTTCTGTCTCTCTGGCCCCTATTGTTAATCTTTAAATTCTCTATTTTGCTCTTTCATAGCTGAGGGGACTAAGAATTAAAGAATTTTCATAAGTGGTCTTAAATCTCATAGTAAATGATGATGAAAAATTGTAATATGAGTTAACCTTCTTCAAGGTTATGACTTTCTATGTCATAGATTGCTAGAGTTTGGTAAACTTCCTGGCTATTATCTAGAACAACTAACTCAATGTATTAATATTTGTAAAATAGTAAAGATATATGTACTTTATAAGACTACTGGGAGAATTAAATTACCCACTGTTATTAAATACTATTCATTAATACTTAATAAATAGTATTAGATATTAACTGGGTTGAAACCACTATCTTATGAGGGCAGAAACAATGCTTTATTTTATCCTCCTGGATAAAATAAAGATGTTGAGATATACAATATTATGTCTTTTTTAGTTATATCTTGCCATGACAATTTTCCACCAATAAAGCATCTATAGATAGCCAGGAATTACTTCTAGAAAAATAAGGGGATGAAGAACTTGTCAGGCAAACCTACCAAGTGACTCTTATGTTTAGGAAGTGGTATCTTAAGTGGCCCATAAAGCCTGTATTCATGGAGAGTACCCTTAGCTCCCAGAGACAATTCTACAAGTGGTAAAAGAGACTCTTTGTCTTCATATCAGTTTAATTTTCATCATCACACTAGCTGAAGGTTATTCTTATTTCCCTTTCAGATATATGACTCACACAGTCTTTCTGCTTTATTTCTTATCACTTCAGTTTTATGACAAAAAGGAGACATGCTTGGTTATATGTTTTTTATAGTCAACTTTTTTAGCTTAAAAATCCAACTTATATTATAAAGTATTTTTCCATTATTACATCAAAACCTTATAACCCTTAAAATTTAAGATAATTTCTAAGTTTATTCCAGATAAGTTTATCCTTAAATAAATTTATAAGTTCTGTAAAAGATCACTTGATCACTTGAATTCCATTATTCATTGATTTGCTCGAGTGGGCGCCACTAACATTTCCATTTGACCCTATCACGTGCCAATGTAGCCCAATGGCATTCTATAAAAGATATTCAAAAATAGGATTATGTTGAGTGAAATTAATCACAAGGAAAGAGAGAGATATTGAATGACTGCATTTATTTGCATGACATAAATATATCAGGTGGTTTTATCAAAGGTGAAAATTACCGCAAACATGTGGGAGTCGGAGGTTAGGTAAGATAGAGAAGGGAACATGTGTGAATAAACGTCAAAAGGACTAATACCAACCTAGCACTGAGCATTGAATACAGGCAAAAAATGCACATGATGGCTTCTAAGTGTATGTAGTGCAACCCACAATGTGTAAAGAAGAAAAAGAGAGAGAGGGAGAGAAAAAAGAGATAAAGAACTTGCCATTTAGCCAGGCTATGGGAGGGTGGAGGGAATTGGGAACACTGGTGGTGGGAAATGTGCACTGGTGGAGGGCGGGGTGCTAGAACACTATGTGACCAAAACCTCTAAACATGAACAACGTTGTAATTGTATATCTCATGGTGGTATAATACAGTATTTAATAAAAAAAAAAGTTAAAATAATGAGAGCTTCCCTATTAGCTTTTAGTTGCAACATATTATTATAGAAAGTTGAGCTGTCATATTTTGATAGTTCACTTGAATCACTTGAATCACTTGAATCCCGTTATTTATCGATTTGCTCGAGTGGGCGCCAGTAACATTTCCATTGGACCCTATCACGTGCCAATGTAGCCCAATGGCATCTGGTTGATTCAGGAATATGAAGAGCCTCAAACCGTTCCTTCAGGGTCTTGACAAGGAAGTCTGACCATCTTGTAGGTGGGCGGCCACGTGATCTTTTGACATCCCGTGGGATCCAGTCGGTAATGGCTCTAGTCCAGCGGTTGTCTCCAAATCGCATTACATGTCCAGCCCATCTGATTTTCGATGCCTTGGCAAACGAGATAGCATCCCTGATTCTGGAATAGTGACGGAGGTCAGAACTCTGGATTCCTTCTCTCACTTGAGTGAGGAGTGATATTCCAAGCATAGTTCTTTTCGATTCCTCTCTGGGAGACCCGAATAGCATTCTCATCCTGCTCTCATAGAGCCCAGGTCTCTGAGGTGTATGTTAATGCAGGGAGAATGGTGGAGTCAAAGAGATGTGCCCGGAGCCGGAGGTTCTTTGTCCTTTTTAGCTATTTCTTTGATGTCTTTGAAGGCATTCCATGCCGCTCTCTTCCTCCTGCGCAGCTCAGGTTTTAGGTCGTTCATCAAGTTGATTTCTCGACCTAAGTACACATAACTGCTGCATTCAAAGATGTTTGTTCCATTGAGAGTGAATGGGGCCTCTGGAACTAGTTCATTCTTCATAAACATTGTTTTCTTTAGATTCAGCTGTAGACCTATCTTTCCACATTCTCGGTCAAAGTCAGTCAGCATTTGTGCCGCTTGGCTAATGTTTGGTGTTATTAGAATGATGTTATCAGCGAAGCGGAGGTGGTGTAGTTGCCAACTATCTATGTTCACTCCCATTCCTTCCCATTCTAATTGTCGCATGATTTTCTTGAGGGTGGCGCTGAAGAGTTTTGGTGAAATGGTATCACCCTTTCGAACCCCTCTTTTCACATTAATGATCACTTCTTTGTAGAATGGTGAGATCCTGGTGGTGAATCCGTAATACAGCTCACGAAGGATCTTGATGTATTGGGTTTGAACATCCTGTTTGGCTAGGGCTTCGATGACTGCTTCAGTCTCCACAGAATCAAAGGCTTTCTGTAAATCAATGAACATGAGACAGAGCGGCATCTTGTACTCCCTACAAACCTTGATGAGCTTGGTTACTGTGTGGATATGGTCGATTGTGCTGAATCCTTTCCGGAAGCCTGCTTGCTTGCATGGTTGTCCTTCATCTAGTGTTCTGCTAATCCTGTTCAGGATGACTCGTGTAAACAGCTTGTAGATGACGGACAACAAGCAGATGGGGCGATAGTTGCCGATGTCGTGAATGTCTCCCTTCTTGAACAGTAGAACTGTCCTGCTGATTTTCCATTGGGAGGGCACCTTGCATTCAGACAGGTAGCGTTTGAAGAGCCGAGCTAGTGTATTGATGAGTACCGATGGCAGATTCTTCCGGTGTTCAGGTCTGACTTTGTCTGGACCTGGTGCTGTTCCCTTCTTTACCGACAAGATGGCATGTCGGATTTCAGAAGGGAGAACGTTGGGAATGACATATCCATTCTGTGGAATTTGGTATGTGGGCAGGTGGATGTGGCTATCAAAGAGATTTGAGTAGAAGTCCTGGATAATCTTCTCCATTGCTTTCCTGGAAGATGTGATAGATCCACCAGGGTGTCAGAGGGCAGTCATCTTGGTCTTATAGTTGGCAAAGGACAGGTGGGAGGTGCAAATGCTTTTCCCGGCTTCTGCTGCATCTTCCAGTATTTCTGCTCTTCTGTCTTTGAGGTCTTCTTTTATCGCTTCTCTGCACTGTTTAGCAAGCTTGGACGTTAGCATTTGGTCTCTTGAGGCTCACACCTTGGCACGTTGGTGAATGAGCTCAAGAGTTTCTGAAGACAAGCATCCTTTTTTGTCTTTCTCTCTCTCAGCATTCCTTGCACAGTCATGGAGGTGCTGAACCAGTCGGTTGTCTTCTTCATCGATGTCTTCAATGATGGTATCTTCCCATGTTGCTGCAATGGTGCCAAAGAGCTCCCAGTTGGTGATCATTCTGGGATCGCTCAAAACTAGAAATTTTGTATGCTTCTTAAACTTTGCTGCCTTTTCTCCCCGAAGGGAAGTAGAATTTTGCACTAAGGAGACGGTGGTCCGATCCTGTTTGGAATTTGGGGATGACAGCTACATCGGGCAGACAAAACAGTCGACTGGAGACGATGTGGTCAATTTCATTGTGGAACTGTCCGCCAGGAGATTCCCATGTCCAACGTTTTGCTTCAGCCTTCTGGAACTGTGAGTTCCCATGAATGGTCTTGGTGGATCTGATGAACTCAGATAGTCTCTCACCCTGTTCATTCCATTCTAGGCCATGGGTCCCGATGTGGAGTTCTTCAGCCAATCTTCTTGGTCCTATCTTGGCATTAAAATCACCGACTATGATCTTGTAGAAGGTGTGATCTTTTTTTATAGAACTCCTCCAATTCCATGTAGAATTTCTCAATTTTATCTTCTTTTTATGTGGATGTTGGTGCATAGACAATGAAGATAGAAATTGCTGGCAGTGGGCCACATCTCTTCAAGTGTAATCGTCCTATCCAGTTTGTTAGGCATTCAAATGAATCAATGTTGACGGCCATGTTCGTGTTGACAAGGACACCAACGCCACCGATGCCTCTTTTCGTCACATGTTCCAAGGAACAATTTTTCTCCGGTGTCAAATACAGCATGATGCAACTGACGCCTCCTCGTCTCAGTCAGACCAATGATGTCGTACTTGATCTTTTGCGCTTGCAGCATCAGATCCTCAATATATGCTTTCGATGCCAGCATACGTGCATTGAAAGTACAGACTTCTATTTTGATAGTTCAGAAGAATTATTTACTCAGAACTCACCACACTTTTATCACCAAGACCTGTGTAAAACTACTTTTAATCAGCCACCGCACAACTAGAAATTTGTATGCTTTAAAGTAGTTTGAGAAGGAGGCAAAGGGAAAGGCTGACAAATTGAGCTGAGGTCACAGGCAGAACTGCCAATGTGAAGTACATATTTTTCGTAAGAAACAGAGAAGAAATTCTGCCCAGGCAAATACCAAAGTTAATAAATTTAGTTTTATTTCATATGAAGTTTCCTATGTTTGCTGGAATGCCAGTTATACTGACCATGGGTGAAGATTTACCCAAGGTTCCCTGTCTTTTGTCTCTTATGATGATTTTCTTTGAAGATAATGGTCTAAGCATTTTTCAGCTGTTCTCATCATAATTACACGAGGAATGAGTCAAGGTAAAAAGAAAGCTGAGGGGTTGGAGAGAGTGTATAACAGGCTGGGTGTGTGCCTTTCATATGGCCAAACTGGGTTCAATTCCTGGGACCCCTTATGGTTCCAAGCACTTCCAGGAATACTCCTGAGTGCACAACCAGGAGCAATTCCTGAGCATCACTAGGTGTGGGCCCAAAATTGAAAGAGAAAGAAAGAAAGAAAGAAAGAAAGAAAGAAAGAAAGAAAGAAAGAAAGAAAGAAAGAAAGAAAGAAAGAAAGAAAGAAAGAAAGAAAGAAAGAAAGAAAGAAAGAAAGAAAGAAAGACAGAAAGAAAGACAGACAGACAGAAAGAAAGAAAGAAAAAAAAAGAAAGAAAGAAAGAAAGAAAGAAAGAAAGAAAAGAAAGAAAAGAAAGAAAGAAAGAAGAAAGAAAGAAAGACAGACAGACAGAAAGAAAGAAAGAAAGAAAGAAAGAAAGAAAGAAAGAAAAAGAAAGAAAGAGAAAGAAAGAAAGAAAGAAAAAGAAAGAAAGAAAGAAAGAAAGAAAGAAAGAAAGAAAGAAAGAAAGAAAGAAAGAAAGAAAGAAAGAAAGAAAGACAGCTGACTTAATACAGCACTGTCTTCATCCTTATTCCTAATATTCTCCTGGCCATCCTGCCATTCCAGCGAGGAACCATGAACCACTGTGGCATCTTCCCTTGGCCAGAAGCTTTATTTGGATCAAAAACTTTATCTCTTACTCAGTGAATATCATGACTGATTTCCCAATAAGAAAGTGGGAATATTATATAATATTGCAGACTAATAGGGAGTGTCTGGTTCCAATATTTAACACCTACTCTAAAATATTTTGAATGCCTATTTTATCAGGCTTATGCCATGTGATTGAATGGTATTTTTTAGCTTATATGTCAATGATTTGATATATGAATTCAGCCATGCTTAACCACCTCCTAGACTAGGGATGCCATTACTTTTAAAAGTTGTTACAACATGTAGACAAGAACAAAGGGCTAGTGATGACAGAATAATAATCTGAGGTAATACCCTTGCAAATTTGGGCAACTAAAGCCTTGGTGATGACTCATAACTGAATTGTTAGGAATTACACAGAAAATGTATTTGGATAGTGATTCAAGACTATTGCTTTTATATTACTGATGTTTTCTGGGGAAAATTTTGAGACATTCATCACAATCTTGAAATATTTTATTATTTATAGAGCCCATCCACATGGCAGAGCCTGGCAAGCTACCGGTGTCATATTTGAAATGCCAAAAACCAGTAACAATTATAGACCTCATTCCCATGACCTGAAGGAATAGTTTGAAGCTTTTCATGTTCCTAGAGTGAGCAGATGCCCTTGGGCTACACCAGCATGCAACAGGATGTATGGAGATGTTACTGGAGCCCGCTCAAGCAAATCAATGAACAATGGGAAGACAAGTGTACAAAGTGAAGAACCCATATATGTGCTAAGCCTAACTTTACATTATAAGTAGTATAAAATATATAGATATAGACATTGAGTTAGTTTACTAGAAAGTTGGAATCGTAATTCCAATGCTTTTTTCATATGCCCAAAGTCTGTCTTAATTGCTCTCTATAATGCTGCACTCAACTTGATGACCTATGGTCTAGACAGAGAGTTGCTTCTATATGTGTACTAAGGAGCTACTGTCTACTTCCATATTTCTATTTTTCTTGCTTGGAATGAGAAGGCAGCCATCCCTCTTGAACCAATTATTTGCAAATAAGCTCTTAATAAGCTCCTGGTTGCAAGAAAGAGCTGTGCTTTGCAGGACTAGCTGCCCTGTATTACTCTCTGTATAAGGATTCAGAGACTAGGTAGAGTGGGAAGGAAGGGCATGACACCTATTTCTATATTTTAATTCAGTCAGAACAGAACACAAAGCCACCCCTCAATAAATAATCCTGTCATCTTTTGAATAATGGATGGTTAAAGAATGTTTTCAAAAGTCAGGCAAAGAACTTAATCCTGACACCCCAGTAAGGCCATGGGTATCAATGTGAAATGGCTACCTTCACTAAGACTGGCACCAACATTTACCAATGCATTCAATTCCATCCTCCTTTACTTACGAAGTGAGGGGAAAGCTGGACCTCTAGACAAGGAGCCTGGATCTGCTAAAGAAGGTGGCTTAGAATCTGAGAATTCTGGTCACAATCCCAGATCTCAGGGCTTCTTTCATTGCCCTATTTCAGTCAAGGATATATAGAGTTACTATGACTAGGGAACAAAAGGGATGTGGACATCTTCAGGAGGTATGTATTGTGATGCAAATCACAACCCTAGAACCAATCACTTCACGGTGAAAGCCCATGCTAAAGAAAGTGACCCGACTAAGGATTCATAATCCCGGCCATGAAGTAGGGAGTTGCCCTGTCAGGCAAGACACATAAGGTTTTTTTTTTTGTTTGTTTTTGCTTTTTTGGGTCACACCCAGCAATGCTCAGAAGTTCTTTTGGCTCTGCACTCAGGAATTACTCCTGGCAGTGCTCGGGGGGACCATATGGGATGCCGGGGATCGAACCTGGGCCAGCGTGGGCCGGCCCCATGCAATGCAAACGCCCTACCCTCAGGACTATCACTCCGGCCCAAGACACATAAGTTTAATTGAAGTCCCAACACTCATATTCATGAGGAGCCAAGAGTCCTTAAAAGAAACATGATCAGTCAAGTTTCCTCTCAAGGTCATCTGGCTAACCAAACCTCCTGCAACTGATGCTTTTCTTTACTTTTTCTCTACTTTCTATATGACAAGCCACAATTTTGTTTGTCTTGTCTTCCATAAGAAAATGACTTCTGTCTTTACATAGATAATATAGATTTTCTTCCTAAAAAACATCTAACAACCCAAGAGAGTACATACCTGACAAAAAAAAAGTTCCTGACTTCTTAAAAAGTGGGGTAGATTGGGATTTTCTATGCCCTGATTATCTGTTCTTTTTAATTTCAATTTTTAAAAATATGGGTTTGGGGCTACTGTGCTGGAGGTCTACTCGCAGGCATGCTGAGGATGGATCCCAAATTTCCTGCATACAAAGCATGCATTCTAGTTCTTTGAATCCTCTTCCTATACACTACTCTTCAGCACTTACCATTTCTTGGCAGTGATGGCTTATGGAAAGTAATTGTCTTAGCTGTAGTCCTTGTTTTCAAGAATACTGGTTGGATGAGCATAGGACATCATCAGCTATTCATCTGATGGACAATGAAAAGGATAGTCAACAGGCAATGAATATTTCTGTATTTAATTAGTAAGTTCTGAGTGATAAATCTTATTAACAGATATTGGACTTCTGACTGATTCCATTGATCTTTGATAGTCATCTGCTTTGATCTATCATCTATTTCTATGACCCTGAATTACAGAGATATATATATTTTTTGAAACAGAGACCATTTGGGGCTATTGTGGGCAGACAGTGCTTAGACTCTTAGGGCTCAGGGTCAAGCATGGCTATACCTAGCAGTGCTCAGAGGGCACGTGGGACCAGAAATTGAACTCCGGACCTTGTACAAGAACTGCATGTGCTCTACTGCTGACCCACCTCTCCAGCCATAGGATACCCATTGTAAGTGCTTGGTATAGGGGCTGGTGTGATAGCATAGCACGTAGGCCTTTGCCTTACACACAACCAATTGTGTTCTATCCCTGGCAACCCATATGATTTCCTGAGTACCACCAGAAGTAATTCCTGAGTGCATATCCAGGAGTAACCCCCAATGTCACCAGGTTAAAAACGAAACAAAAGATACACATGACAACCTCTAAATGTATGTATTGTACTTCACAATGTATAAGGGAAGGAAGAGAGAAAGAGAGAAAGAGAAAGAAAAAGAAATAAAGAACCTGCCATAGAGGCAGGCTAGGGAGGGGTAGGGAATCGGGGATGTTGGTGGTGGGAAATGGGCACTGGTAGAGGGATGGGTGCTGGAACACTGTATGACCTAAACCCAAATATGAACATCTTATGAACATCTTTGTAATTGTATATCTCATGGTGGTATAATTAAATATTTAAAAAAATAAAAGAAAAAATAATAAATTTATTATTATTATTATTTGTATTTGGCATTATAAATTGTAACTTTTACAATTTTTTTTGGTTGCTGATGATGTATAAGAATGGAACTGAATTTTGGATATATGTCTTATATACTTATCTTTGCTGAACTTTCCAGTTTGTTCAATTAATTTTCCTATAGCTGCTCATCAACAAATAATGAATATTACGACATAATTGTTTTTTTACTTCCTAATTGCTATTACATGAAATATAAGATAATTTGATTATTAGAAGTTTTTGGCTTTACAAATGATAAAAAAAGTTGAATCACTATCTATCACTATCTTCCCGTTCATCATCTATTTGCTCGAGTGGGCACCAGTAATATCTCCATATGTCCTGTCTCATGCTAGTAGAGCCCAAGGGCATCTGCTTGCTCCAGGAACACAAAGAGCCTCAGACAATTATATTAGGTCATGGGAATGACTCAATATAATTGTTACTGGTATTGGCATATCAAATACGACACGGGCAGCTTGCCAGGCTTGCCGTGAAAAAAAAGTTGAAATAATAATAATCTCTATTGCCGCTTCCTGAAAGGATGGGATCTCAGGGTACCTAAATAACTTTAATTAATTAACTGGTATATTAATTAATTTATTTGTTTGTTTTGGTCTTTGGGCCACATCTGGCCACACCTGGTGATGCTCAGGGCTTCTGCTCTAGGCTCAGGGATCGCTGTTGGCAATGCTCAAGGGACCATGTGGGGTGCCAGGGATTGAACCCCAGTTGACTGTGTGCAAGGCAAATGCTCTACCTGCTGTATTATTGTTCTGGCTCCTCTAAATACCTTTGAAAAATTAGACTGCAGTTCTTTTAATAACAGGCCACAGTTTAAGCTAGGTATCTATGGTTGTGACTTGACTTGTTGTAGTTTATCTCTGATAACCTACTAAATTCCTTTGTTGGTCTTTTAATCTTTAAAGTAAGTAAGCTTTTAGAATTCAGAAGTTATTTATTATTATTTTTTTTGGTCACACCTGGCAGAGCTCAGGGACTATTCCTGCCACTGAGCTCTAGAGTGACCCCTGCAGTGCTCAGGGAGCTTTATTGATGCCAGTGTTTCAACCAGAGTCAGCGTGACCCAGCGTGTAGCATGGGACATTTTTCTTGGGGCAAAGGGGTGGGGGAGTTGTGGGCTTGAGCAATAGTATGACAGGTTGGATATTTGCCTTGTATGTAGCTCGCCCAGTGTTCAGTTTCCTGCACCCCTTAGGTCCCCCAGTCTCCAGTAGGAGTGAGATTCTTTTGCAAATGTTGCTTCTAATTTCTGAGGACTTAAAAGAGGAGTAGAAAGTTAATGCTGACGTATGGCAATTGCTTTGGCTGTGGTTCTAATCCTGAACCAGCTACTCCCCAGAGCTCTGCCGGGGTGGCCCCTAAACCCTGCTGGATGTGACCCTTCTCCCAACTATTTTGGCTTGCAGATATATATATATATATATATATATATATATATATATATATATATATTGCTATTCATGATGAGTTATTGGATGATGAGCTTTTTGATAAACCAAGATATAGCATAAGATTTAGGGTCAAGGTTTGGGGGCAGGGAGAATTTTCTCCCACAAGTCTAAATTTTTCACCTGTGTTAGCAGAAAGTAGATCTAAGTATATGCGATATACTTATATATATATTTTTTTTATTTGTTTGTTTGTTTGTTTGGTTGCTTGTTTCGTTTTGGGGGCCACACTCCTGTGCTCAGGGGATATTTGCAGTGCTGAGATCAGATGAGGTTGCCGCATGCCAAGCTCCTTATCCCTGAAACTATCTCTCAGACCCCTTTTGGATTTGGGGGCCATTCGTGGCTCTGTGCACAGGATTGCTCCCGACTCTGCTTGGGGTATGGACCATGTGGTTCTCTGGATCTAACTGGGGGTGCCTGCCAAGCTTGCACTCAGCATTTGAGCCATCTCCTGTCCTGAAATTGTCTTCAGTGTGACCCTGTCCAAGGTTGAGCCAACGGTTTCCCTGTTGCATGTTATACCACAACATGTCTATGGACAGAGCCTGGCAAGCTACCCATGTCATATTTGACATGCCAAATACCAGTAACAATTATGGACCTCATTCCCATGACTTGATGTAATGGTTTGATGCTCTTTATGTCCCTGGAGTGGGCAGATGCCATTGGGCTATCTCATATGTGACAGGACGAATTGAGATGTTACTGGTAGCTGCTTGGCTAATCGATGATCTAGGGGAAGACAGTGATACAGTGATAAAAAGCTTTGTAATTTTCCCAGTTACACTGTCTAGCTCTTCTAGTACTTTATGGAATAGAAGCAAAGATTGTAGCCATCATTGTTTTATTGTTTAAAGGGAATGCTTCTGAAATTTCTTAGTTAAGCATGGTGTTTACTGTAGGCTTTTGTTTGTTTGTTTTTACTTTTGAATCACATCTGACAGTGCTTCAAGCACATTTGACAATACATGGGACTATTTTGTGGTGCTGAGGATCAAACTGGTTGACCATGTGTAAAGCCTAAATGCTACTTGATGTCCGATCTCTTTGATCTTGTTTACTATAGAATTTAGGTAGATATAGCTACCTAATATATCTATATCTATATAGATATATTAGATATAACTACCTATAATGACAATCAGAAATCTCAAGAATGCTGAACCTCTACGTCAGCCATGTTCCTTACACAAAATCACTTTGAAGTCATGAAGTAGCAAGCACCTCAATGAACAAATAAAAGATACCACTTTATTATTGATATTCATGATGAGTTATTGGATGATGAGTTATTGGATGATGATCTATGGGAAGACAGTGATACAGTGATGAAAAGCTTTGTAATTATATAGCTATATTAGATATAGCTACCTAATATATCTATATCTACCTATATGTATAGGTAGATATAGCTACTTATTTAGGTAGATATAGCTCCCTCTTTTCTTTTTTTTAATTTTTTATTATACCACGGTGAAACATACAATTACAAAGGTGTTCATAATTGGTTCTTGGTAATACAGTATACCAGCACCCATCCCTCCACCAGTGTCCCATTTCCACCACCAATGTACCCCACCCCTCCCGCCCCACCCCCATGCTGCCTTAATAGCAGGTACCCCAGTTTCCTCTCTTTCTCTCTCTGTCTCTCTCTGTCTCTGATTCTCTCTCCCTCTTATTTTACACATTGTGGCTAGCCCTGCAGGTATTTAGAGTTTATCAGTTAAGTCTCTTTGTGTATATTCAATGGTGAGTTTTAATCTGCCATTACCATTTCCCACATTTAGTAAAACACTGGTATCTATTTATGTCGTATTAATGAATGCACTCATTCTATATCTGTCCTTTTCCTTCTGACTAATTTCACTCAGCATGATAGTCTCCATGTCCATCCATTTGCAGGTAAATTTCATCTTTTCTGACAGCCTCATAGTATTCCATAGTGTAGATGAACCACAGTTTCTTTAGCCAGTCCTCTGTTCTCGGGCATTTAGGTTGTTTCCAGATTCTAGCTATAGTGAATAGCGCAGAGATGAATAAAGAAGTACAGATAGTGTTTCTGCTATGTGTTTTTCGGTCTCTCGGGTATATTCCCAGGAGTGCTATTGCTGGATCAAATGGGAGCTCAATATCTAGTTTTCGGAGGAATGCCCATATTGTTTTCCAAAAGGGCTGGACCAATCGGCACTCCCACCAACAGTGGATCAGAGTCCCTTTTTCCCCACATCCACGCCAGCACCGGTTGTTCTTGCTGTTTTGGATGTGTGCCAGTCTCTGTGGTGTGAGATGGTACCTCATTGTTGTTTTGATTTGCATCTCCTTGATGATTAAAGATGAAGAACACTTTTTCATATGCCTTTTGGCCATTCGAATTTCTTCTTTTTTGGAAGCTTCTGTTCATTTCTTCTCCCCATTTTTTGATGGGGTTGGCTGTTCTTTTATTGTGGAGTGCTACCAGTGCCTGATATATCCTGGATATTAACCCCTTGTCAGATGTGTATTGGGTGAATATCCTTTCCCACTCTGTGGATTGTCTTTGTATCTTGGTCACCGTTTCTTTTGAGGTGCAGAAGCTTTTTAGTTTTATATAATCCCATTTGTTTATCTTTGCTTCCATTTGCTTGGTCAGTGGTGTGTCATCTTTAAAGATACTTTTCGCTTTCGATGTCGTAGAGCCGTTTCTCCTATGTTTTCTTCGATGTACCTTATAGATTCATGTCTCATGTTGAGATCTAAATCCATTTTGATCTGACTTCTGTGCATGGCGTTAGAAGGAGGTCTAAGTTCATTTTTTTACATGTAGCTGCCCAGTTTTCCCAGCACCATTTGTTGAAGAGGCTTTCTTTGCTCCACTTAATATTTTTTGCTCCTTTATCGAAGATTAAGTGGTTGTATATTTGAGAATGTGTTTCAGGATACTCAGTTCTATTCCATAGATCTACAGGTCTGTCTCTATACCAATACCACACTGTCTTAATTACAACTACTCTGTAGTAGAGCTTGAGGTTGGGGAAAGTGATACCTCCCATCTTCTTTTTCCCAAGGATTGCTTTAGCTATTTGTGGAGATTTATTATTCCATAAAAGTTTCAGGAGTGTTTGTTCAATTTCTTTTGAAGAACATCATGGGTATCTTTATAGGGACCGCATTGAATCTGTATAAAGCTCTAGGGAGTATTACCATTTTGATAATGTTAATCCTTCCGATCCATGAGCAGGGAATGTGTCTCCATTTCCTCAGGTCTTCTTTTATTTCCTGAAGTAACGTTTTGTAGTTTTCTTTGTAGAGATCCTTTACATTCTTTGTCAAACTGATTCCTAGGTATTTGATTTTCTGCGGCGCAATTGTGAATGGGATAGTTTCTTTAATGTCCCTTTCTTCTCTTTCGCTATTTGCATATAGGAAGGCCATTGACTTTTGGGTATTGATTTTGTACCCTGCTACTCTGCTATAGGAATGTATTATTTCTAGGAGCCTCTTGGTAGAGAGTTTCGGGTTTCCAGGTATAATATCATGTCATCTGCAAATAGTGATAACTTGGCTTCTTCCCTTCCTATCTGGATGCCCTTAATGTCTTTTTTCTTCCCTGATTGCTATGGCAAGTACTTCCAGTACTATATTGAATAGAAGTGGTGAGAGTGGGCAGCCTTGTCTTGTCCCTGATCTTAAGGGGAAGGCTTTCAGTTTTTCCCCATTGAGAATGATGCTCGCTGTGGGCTTGTAGTAGATGGCCTGGAATATCTTGAGGAAGGTTCCTTCAATCCCCATTTTACGGAGAGCTTTCATCATGAACGGGTGTTGAATCTTGTCAAATGCCTTCTCTGCATCTATTGATATGATCATATGGTTTTTATTTTTCTTTTTGTTGATATGATGTTGATTGACTTGCGAATGTTGAACCAACCTTGCATTCCCGGGATGAATCCCACTTGGTCATGGTGTATAATCTTTTTGATGACTCTTTGGATTCTATTTGCTAGTATTTTGTTGAAGATCTTAGCATCTGTATTCATCAGGGTGATTGGTCTGTAGTTTTCCTTTTTTTGTGGCATCTTTGTCTGCTTGCTCCTCTTTCAATGTTAAATATTCTCTTGTAAATCATTACCTAAAAAAAACACATGCTTGGCAATTTTTTTTTTTTTTTTTTTTGGGTCACACTCGGTGATGCTCAGGGGTTTCTCCTGGCTCAGGGCTTTCACTCTGCACTCAGGAATTGCTCCTGGCAGTGCTCGGGAGACAATATGGGATGCCGGGATCAAACCCAGGCCAGCATGGGCAGGTCGCATGCAAGGCAAATGCCCTACCTGCTGGGCTATTGCTCCGCCCCGCTTGACAATTTTTTTGCCCTAGGTTCTTATATGATTACACACACTAAATAAGGGATAATAATATTATACATTGTTTTCTGGATTCTGCACTCCCCAACTCTTTCTCAGAGAAGAGAACATTTTAGGGCAAGTTTTATGACAATGTTGGAATTAAAGTCAAAGGGATCAAGTCAAATGCCAGGGCTACCCCTCTGCACTTCTTCACTTGGTGTGATCTGCTTTCCAAAGACTAGTCAACTCTTGCAATGAGTGAAGGGTCACATGCTTCTTGTATTTTGATTGCTTTCTACAATGCTCATTCTCATGTATTGTCTAGGTGACAGGCTGAAGCAGGAATGTCCTGTCAGGTCGGAGTGTGCTTTCTAAACAGAAAGGAGGAGTATATATGAATTCCCCCCCAAGCAACGCAAAAAGCATTGTTTACTTTAAATTTTTTAGATGTTGCAGATAATGAAACTGCAGCTGATAAACATTGAATATCTAAAAAAATGAAATTACAGTGACAAATAAAACCACAAAACAGGTCAAACAAAAAATCTTATATAAAGACATCGTGTCTGGCAAATGTTTACCAGGCAGTATGCATCAGACCTTCCTTCGCATATACTTAGATCTACTTTCTGCTAACACAGGTGAAAAATTTAGACTTGTGGGAGAAAATTCTCCCTGCCCCCCCCAAACCTTGACTCTAAATCTTATGCTACATCTTGGTTTATCAAAAAGCTCATCATCCAATAACTCATCATGAACAGCAATAATAAAGAGGTATCTTTGATTTGTTCATTGAGGTGCTTGCTGCTTCATGACTTCAAAGTGACTTCGTGTAAAGAACATGGCTGACATAGAGGTTTAGCATTCTTGAGATTTCTGATTGTCATCTCATTGTAAAATGTCCCTCACAGTTTTCTGTTATACTTACTTCACACTATAGTGGACATTTCCTGAAACAACACACAAAGATCTCCCTCAGCTTGTAAACCCTGAATGCAGTGACAGTTGGGCTGAGTCATCATTTCCCAGCAGAGAAAGATCTGTTGCCCCACTTTGAAAATGTTGTCTGGAGATTGCAGTTGTCAGGTCAGCTAACTTAGAGAGTCAGAGTTTGGAAAATTTTCATTTTCCTAGTTGGTTTTCACAGCAAGCACTATAATGCCCTGCCCAAGATAGTCCTAGTCCTTGGAATTTGTTTGGAAAACATGTTTTTGGTGGTAGCACACTCAGTCATGTTCAGGGGTTGGGGGGACTACCCTCAGCTGTGCTAAGGGGACCAGGTGTTGCTGGGGACCAAACTCAGAGCTCTAGCACACAAAGAACTCACTCCAGTCCTCTGAACTCTCTACCAGAACCTTCTTGGTATTTATAAATATGTTATCTGATATAGCAAAAAGCAATATACTATTATGATTGATTTAAGATAGGGAGATCAACCTGAATTTTTCAGGTCAGTAATGGAGAGCATAATCACAAGGTTCCTTCTAAAAGGGAGAGAGGAGGGTCAGAGGAAAATGTGATGTCAGAACATGTTTTGTTAGGGTCAAGGGAAATGTGGTCAGAAACAGGGGTTGAAGTAAAACTTGAAGAGGCTGTGCTCCAGCCTGAGACAGCGGGAAGTGACATAAGCCATGAACCGTGGACAGACACTAGAAAGTAAAAATTCAAAAGAATAAATCCTCTACATTACAGAAAGAAAAAACTATACGGTGGACCCTTAAGCTCAGTTCAATATGGCTGATTTCAAGAATTAGGAAATTTTTTTTAAATAAGGGTATTTTTGTTTGTTTTGCTTTTGTTTTTGAACTATACCTGGTGATGCTCAGGGTGATAAGCCTGGCTCTGCACTCAGGAATTACTCCTGGAAGTGCTCAGGAATAGGATGCTGGGAATCAAACCCAGGTTGGCTACGTGCAAAGAAAGTGCCCTGGCCAGTGTACTATTTCTCCAGCCCCAAGACTTCTGATGTTTAGAAATGTAAAATCGCATATTTGTGTGGTCTTAAGCACTAAATATGTGCTAGTTTGTTATAGTAGCAGTAGGAAACTAATAGTTTCCCTCCATTTTTCTTCTTCCTCCAATCTGTACTGTACATAAAATGGATGGAGTTACAAGAGATACTTTGAGGCTAGGAAAGCAAAAGTCAAGGACGCACATAGAACAGAAAACTTGCCTTAACATCTTTCTACCATCTGCTGTTGAACTAATGCCAGCAGTTTCCCAATTCTAGAGTTCCTGTTTCATCAAGAAAGAACAAAAACAACAGACAATAACAAGTCTTCAGCAAAAGAAACTTAGAATAAAATAAAAAGGCACTCTTTAGAATAAAAAGAAGATATTTTGCACCATATATCAGATAAAGGGCTAATATCCAAGATATGTGAAGCATTGAAAAAATTCAACATCAAAATAACCAATATCTCATCAAACAATGGAGGAGATGAACAGACATTTGCATGAAGATATACTGACAGACAGTGGGCATATGAAAAGTGTTCATCATCATTTATTATTCAGAAAATGCAAATAAAAACAAAGATATTATTTATCACGAGTAAGAATGGCACATAGCAAAAGACTGGAAATAACTAGAGTGGTGGGAATCTGGTAGAAAGGAAACCCTTCCTTATTCACTGTTAGTGGAAATACTGTTTGGTTCAGCCTCTAAGGAAAACAGCAAAAGAAGTCTCAGAAAAAAAGTAAGCTATTCTATTTCTTGGCATTTGTTCCACAAACATAAAAACATTAACATGAAAGGTATAGGTCTACTCTGTTCATTGCAGCACTTAGTACAATTGCCAGGATATGGAAACCTAAATGCTCATTGACAGAATGTAGATAAATAAGTTGTGGTATATAGAAACAATGGAACATTATGGAACTAAAAAAAAGATAAAATCTTGCATTTTCTGTAATTGGATAGAACTAGAGTGAATCATATTAAGCAAAATAAACCAGAAGGACAGTGTGTGATCTCATCCATCAGTGGTATAAGGGTGGGGGGGAAGCAAGGAAAGAGACAGAAACAAATAATGTTAAGCCTTGGCCTTGCTCACAAAACTCAGATCACCAAGCAGTGTGGGAGGACAGGCAGAGGAGGCAGGGTAGAAGTGATGTTGGGACAGTGATGGAGGGACTTGGGCATTAAGGTGGTGGTGAAGGTGCAATAACATTATATCAGAAAATAAAGGGGCTGGAGCTGTATAGTACAGTGGGTAGGGCATTTGCTTCACACACATCCAACCTGAGTTCAACCCCAGCATTCCATATGGTCTTCAAGCCCTGCCAAAAGTGATCCCCTGAGTGAAGAACCAAAAGTAAGCTGGATCATTGCTGGCTATGGTCACCCTACCCCCAATCAGGGATAAACAAACAATTTTTATTTTACTTTTTAAAAATTATTATTATTATTATTTTGCTTTTTGGGCCACTCCCGGTGATGCTCAAGGGGTTACTCCTGGCTCTGCACTCAGGAATTACTCCTGGCAGTGCTTGGGGGACCATATGGGATGCCGGGGATTGAACCCGGTCAGCTGTGCGCAAGGTAAACACCCTACCCGCTGAGTTATTGCTCTGGGCCCCAACAAACATTTTTTAAAGGGAAAAAATTAACATTCCTGCAACCATATTATCTAATCTACAATAAAAACAAGACTTTTAAAACTACCACTCTTGTCCTTAGTTTCCCTTTAATTTCAAGCATTTCACCTCCCAACGGAATACAATTCTCCCTTATTAGCAATCAGGAAAATTATATGTCAGATCTGTTTAGTGATATGAATAGTCACTTTATATAAAAATACATATAAGCTGTTGTGTCAAGTGTAATTCTATGATATATTGAAATATGCAGATATAAAATATATATTTATAAAATTTTACAAAATATATTTACTAAAAAGCTGCTTCTGAGATTATGCTCTAAAACATTAATTGAAGGTTAACATATTTTACACTCGATCTTAGCCAAAAGGCCAAGAAGCGATGAAGTTTAACATATTTTTTGCATGTATTTCTAATTCTCCACTATATTTTGCTTGTGAAATGAAATGATTTTTAACAGTATTTTAAGGAATAGAGAAAAGGGTAGGAAAGACTTACCTAAGAGCATAAGAAATTGGCAAGAACAGATGTTTTTCTATAGGTGGAAAAAAGACCGATAAAGACAGGTTTTGTAATAGAAGTGGTGTTGCAAAGGCCAAGTCAGGACCAAGAGACATTGTGTGCTTGTAGGTTTATTTTTAGTGGAATCATGAGAAAGAAGAAATAACTACATCCACCTATGAATCAGAAAAAGAACCTGCTTATATTGTATCAGCAAATAAAACATTTAGTCCCAGTGACATCCTGGAATGTTTTCTAAATATCGTCAAGCTTTTGAGAAATCTCATTCCACTCTCCCTTCTGTGTTCCCTTCCCATTATTTCCCATAAGGCTTATCTGACATGCTCCATTTTTAATTTAATTTTTCTCCTTCCACAGGAATTTCACTAGCACAAAAGGAGGAAGTTTGTCTCTTTTGCTCACTGCTTTAGTCTCACCTAGAACAGTGTCTGGTACACAATAGGTCTAGTAAATATTTATTCAGTGAATAAATCAACCACAGCCTGGGCGGGTAAACATTTTCTGAAAAGGATTAGATATTAAGATTTTGAGATCCAAAATACAAAACTGAGTATATTAGGGAAGTATTTACATAACAACTATTACAAATGTAAAAAACATTTTCAGCTTAACAGTCTTACAAAAGAGGCAGTGGCCAGATTTGGCCTATTAGTTTCAAACTAAAGGATTAACAACTCAACGAAAGGAAAAATATCATTCAACTAACCTAAATCTCACACATTTCTGAAACATTCAGGAACTCAGCCAATCACACATATATGATAGCCCAATAGTTAAAAATCTGCGTCTATCTATATAAAGGAAGGGTGTGCACTTATTTATAATTTAGGATAGCTTTATTAAATATTTGTTATTAGATATTATTAACACTCATTTTATTATAAGAGGATTATTTTTGCTATGCACAGCCAAGAATTAGTGATACTTTAAAGGTATAATATTTGTCAACAAAGCATTGTTTTTTGTGGGGGCGGAGGTTGTCAGTTGGACCACAGACAGAGATACTAAGGTGCTACTCCAGTTTTTGAGGGTCACTTCTAGCTCAAACTAGGACCTCTTGCATGGAAATCATACTCTTAGCCTTTTGAACTATCTCTTGCTCACCGCCCAAATATATTCTTGATTCTTTGAGTAAAGTAGGCAACAAGAAGAATTTTCTCAAAAATAGGAGTGAATTTTTGTATCTAAAACTTCCATAAGGGCGCATATTTTTAAAAAAATGTGTCAGACTGATTCTAGAATGGTGTTGTGCTATTTTTTTGTTTCACTCCCCAGGATGCTTTTAAGTTTTATCTATGTTTATCCAAATCTGCCTGTCTGTACACAGATCTCACTGCTGTAAATTGCAGCTTAATATCCCACAGGATGCATCTGCTACATTTTACTTACTTCCTACTTGCTTGTGGACATTTGGGTAGGTTCCAATCCCTCCAACTATAAACATTTTGGAATAAATCCTCTCAAACTGGATCTCTCAGAATGTTTCCCCAAGTAGGTGCCATTATCACTCTCTCCCCAGCACCATCAGAGTGCAAGGACTCCTATAGCCCCCAAACTCAGGGCCACTTTTCTGCACTCTGACACAGCCATTCTCCTCTGCGGGTATGACATGGGGGTACGTGCCTTCATTTGCTTTTATCTGATTGCTGGCGAAAGAAAAGCTCTCTCTCCATTCTCATGGCCAAAGGAGGTTCAGAAAGCAATATGAATTTGTTTATTTCCCCTGATATTCTTTTTCTTGCTGTCATAAGAATTTTTTGGCTGGTCATAAGAATTTTGTCTCTTCGAATACTAACAGCAGAACACAAGACCTTTCTCAGTCTGTGCCATCCTGTCTAGGGTGGCTTCATCAACTTAAGTCCTGAGAATTTGTTTTCTCATTTTACTCAGTGTATCCATTGCAGATTAAAAATTGTATCTAGGGTCAGAGATATTGCTCAAGAGCTGAGGTGTATGTTTTAAATGTAGGAGGCTCAGGTTTGAACATGATTCCCAGTACCACATGGTCTCCTGAGTGACCCCTGATTGACCCCAGAACACAAAGCTAGGAATAGTTCTGAGCACTACATTTCTAAAAAGAGGAAAAGGTTAAGATTTTTTTCATTTTCATTGGGGCCACATCCAGCTGTGCTCAGGGAATATTCCTAGCTCTATGTTAGGGGGTGTCCTGACAGTGTACAGGGGTACTAGGGGATCAAACCTGGGTTGGCTACAGCTTACATTTGTGCTCTCTCTCCAAACCTCTTCCCCATGCAAATATTTAAAAATACGTAATATGAGTTAAAATCCCCACTGTACTGTGAGAGGATCAAAGAAGGCAGGGGATCTAAACTTTCCAAAATATAAAGGAAGAATAAACTTCTTAAATCAGCAAAGGCGATCTTTACAAAAGAAAAACTTAAAAAGGGAAATTCATGTTACCAGGTAGTAAATCATTTTACAAAGTTATTGTATCATAGAAGGTATATGCAAGTAGACCAAGGCACCAAAATAATGACTTGATAAAGTTATCATATATAAATATATATTTATATCTATCTGTACTTGATTCTTTTATAAAACCCCAAACAAAAATTTCTACTGAAATTTATATTAGAATGTCAAAGAAGTATAGATTAATTTTAGAGTCAGTTGACATTCAGTGGTTTCATCCATGAAAATTCTCTATACTTACTGAGATCTCAGACCTTTATCTGTGTGGATGCAATTCCAGAACCGAATCCATAATTTATTGTTCAGGGTTCAGTTAATTAAATTGAAAAAAGTTGAGACTCTTCAAGTAGGAAGGAAAGATTTTTTATTTGGGTCACACCCAGCGATAGCTCGGGGTTACTCCTGGCTTTTCGCTCAGGAATTACTCCTGGTAGTACTTGGGGGATCATATGGGATGCCGGGAATCGAACCCTGGTTGGCCTTGTGCAAGGCAAATGCCCTATCCACTGTGCTATCATTCCGGCCCCAGGAAGGAAAGATTTAATCTAGAGAATTAGGACACACAGTTCTTAGAAGGGCAGGAGGAGAGAAAAGGTCAGCTAAGAAGTTCAACTAAAATTAGTGTATTTAGAAGGGCCGAAATGTTGGGAATTGCAGGAATTTTTGAAATAGCAGGACAGTAGTTTCTGTAATTCTCAGCTACCTACATCCCACAAAGGTTTTTATTTAGAAGCTGTCTCAAACTCATGTCTGCTAGTGCTCCCACTTCTGTCCACAACTGTTACCAGGAAATGATAGTTTTATAGCTTTTCTTACTAGTTTCCCTTCAAATATCATGTAAATCCTTCTCATTGGCACAATCTAAGCCAACCCAGACTCCTCTGACTCCCTTCTACCCACAATACACACACACACACACAGAATAAGAACATAACGTGTTGGCAACAGTCTACTACAAACACATACACAAAATAAAACATTTATGACAAGTGATCTGTGATAAATTAAAGTTTTAAAACACTTTTAAGGGACAGAGAGATGACTCAAATGGCTATTACACATATTTTGCATGCTGGAATTCAATTTATTACATATCACCACATAATATTACTGGGGCAACCCCCAAGTACCGACAAGTACCACTGGGAGTAACTTCTAAGGACTAGTGAGTAGTGCTTGAGCACTGTCAGGTGTGGCCCACAAAACAAACCAAAAACCAATAAAATATTTTCAACGTTAATTGTGATTCAAAGAAAGTTTACCTTAACTGGTCAACTGGCAAGGCATATAATTTCTCTTGCAGATATTGCAAATACTTTAATATTTGTGAGGTTCACTTTCAAAGCAACATGGATTTCTCACACAGGATTATCTCTTGAAGACCATAGAGTCAATGGGGTATTCACATTGCTCAGCTCAGGTTATTCCTGCACAAGAAGCAGAAAGAAAGATGATTAAAAGAAGCAACAATGAAATTCGTGCATTACAGTGTGTGTGCATGTGTGTGTGTGTGTGTGAGAGAGAGAGAGAGAGAAAGAGAGAGTTGTAGCTCAAGTTCAGGTTGAGGGTAGATAGGGCACTTGCCTTGCATGTAGTTGACTTGGGTTCAATCCCAGAGCCTCAAGTGGTACTCCAAGCACTAGCAGGAGTGATGCCTGAGTACAGAGCTGGGAGTAAGCCATGAGCACTGCCAGGTGTGCCCTCTCCCCCAAAAAACAAAACAAACAAAAACAAATAAAGCACAGGTGGAATTTCTATCTAGGGTAGTGATCTCCACATTCTCAACAGAGATGAATTATTCATACACAAATACAGAAATTAACAGTTTTAACATTCCTTTCCAGCACCTGAATAGGTCATTTATGTTGCTTTTGGGCACACATATCCCACTAGAAAGAGCATGGACTTATCTATTTTTCTATTCTACCATGTCCTCTCCTTTTTCTCCATCAATCCTTACCAAATCATGCACCACAAAATGCCCATTACAGGCACCACTAAATGCCCTTATAGACAACATAGTGGGTTTTTTTTTGGTCACACCCAGCGATGCTCAGGGGTTACTCCTGGCTGCACACTCAGGAATTACTCCTGGAGGTGCTCGGGGACCATACGGGATGCAGGAGGGTTGATCCTGGGTCGGCCGTGTGCAAGGCAAATGCCCTACCACTCACAAATGTACTATCACTCCGGCCCCCAAAGTGTTTTAATTAAGACCTAGAATTTAAATCTAAAGTGAGAGTATACAGAGTGTCCAAGAATTGATGACTGGATAAAGAAGCTTTGGTACATCTTCACAATGGAATACTATGCAACAATTCGAAAAATGAAGTTATGAAATTTGCTATAAATGGATGGACATGGAGAGGATCATGTTGAGTGAAATTAGCCAGAAGGAGAGAGACAGATATAGAATGACTGTATTTATTTGCATGACATAAATATATATATGTACATATTATGATACCAATATCCAAGGTCAGGTGAAGCATGGATCGGAGGTCTTGTCAGAGGTGGAAATTATCACAAACATGTGGGAATCAGAGGCTAGGTAAGACAGAGAATGGAACAGTGTGTCAATAATTGTCGAAAGTGCTAATACCAACCTAGAACTGAGCATTAAATACAGGCAAACAGATACACATAACATCATTTTAATGTATGTATTGTAATCCACAATGTGGAAGGGAAGGAAAAGAGAAAGAGAGAGAGAGAGAGAGAGAGAGAGAAAGAGAAAGAAATAAAGAACCTGCCATAGAGGCAGGCTAGGGAGGGGTAGGGAATTGGGGATGTTGGTGGTGGGAAATGGGCACTGGTGGAGGGATGGGTGCTGGAAAAACTGTTTGACTGGTAACCAAATATGAAGAACATCTTATGAACATCTTTGTAACTGTGTATCTCACGGTGGTATAATAAAAATACTTTAAAAAATAAAGTGAGAGTATAAATTTATAATGAAGCTAGCCAGAAGGAGAGGGACAGATACAGAATGATCTCTCACATTCACAGAATACTAAAAAAAAAAGAGTATGGGAATAATAAATGATTTACACAATTTGCCGTGATTGGGGAAGGATCAGAGATGGCTAGGGAACTTTCTAAGACAGTGGAGGGAAGCAAACACTCTAATGGGGGTGTTGTTGGAACACTTTTAGTGAAATTCTATCACTTGAAGTATGGAGACCATAGTACTTTAAACAAATAATAAAAATCTATAGCCAAAAAGACTAATAATCAAGTTCACTCACAAGCCAGGAGAGGTCAGAAATGAGCAGGGTTGGTCAGAGGCCTAAAAATGTGACCTGTAATTTGGGGAAGGTAAAGAGATGAACTGTGGGGTCCTTAACACTGATACCAGCTAGAGATGGGCACCATATAGAATGAAAAATAAAGGGCCACAGAACCAAGAAGAGAGAGCACAAACACTAATCCAAAAGCAAGCAAGCAAACAAACAAACAAACAGAACCCCAAGGGTAGAATCCATGACAACTCAGTGTTGGATCCAATTTCAGGAGTCTAGCGGGAATAGTGAGAGCTTCCAGGGCTCAGAAGTTTATGAGGCAATTATGAAAATAGGTGTGGAGTAAGAAGATGTTTGAGACAACAAACAATTATTCTCAGTCTTGTGACTTCTCATCTTGAAGAATTCTCATCCTCTTCATGCTGGGGCGGCATGGAAGGTGTTGGCAGATGATTTGAAAGGTTAGATCTCCAGGTACACATCAAGTCTTGGCAACTTATTGCCTCGAGGCACACATGATTCAAGATTCCTGAATGTTGGTTCATCCTAGAAACACTGCATCCCATAGAGGAAACCCCTGGAGAGGACAAAAGGAATAGGTCCCCTGGTGCAGGGTCTTGGTGCTCTCTGGGAATCAGGGGGTTGTTCTGACCTCAGTGGCACAGCACTGGACCAGACAGGCATAGTGTTCTGCCCTCATGAGACTTGTATTCTAGTTATATCAAAGCAAGGAAGGACAGAAATACTATTTTCTGACAGTGACAGCCCAGTGAGAAAAAAGAAAGAGATGGAATAGAATGTACTTAGAAAGAGGCTGTTTGTAGTAAGAGAAAAGGCCCATTTGAAGGAAGTGAGCAAGCTGTGAACTTCAGCAGGGAAAACATTACTATAGAGGAAATACCAAATGCAAAGCTCCTTGGGTAAATGGTACAACAGAGAAGGTAGTCGACAGGCCATGGTGTCTTTAGGAGTACTGAGCAAGAGGAAGGGAGGATTTAGGAACAAAGGTTGGTGATAGGAAAATCTTGACCCTAAAGGACATTAAAATGATGAGGATTATGGCCTTTAAAATAAGTTTGTTTTCCTGGGGGAGGAGAAACTGCCAGATAAATCCTTAACAAAGATCACTCTGGCTTCAGTATCACTGACCTGTAGCTGGAATCTGATCTTAGACCTGAGAGTAGTCAGGACATGATAACCAGAAGATTCAACTGTCACATTTTTAGGAACTTCGAAATGGGTTGTTAAGCATGTTAATTCCTTTAAAATGGAACAGATGATTCTCCCATCCATGAGCAGGGAATATGTTTCCGTTTCCTTGTGTCCTCTTTTATCTCTTTGAGCAGTATCTTGTAGTTTTCTTTGTACAGGTCCTTTACACACTTGGTTAAGTTGATTCCTAGGTATTTGATTTTCTGTGGCACAATTGTGAATGGGATCGCTTCCTTTAATATCCCTTTCTTCTCTTTCGTTATTTGTATATAGGAAAGCCACCGACTTTTGGGTGTTGATTTTGTATCTTGCCACTCTACTACATGCGTCTATTGTTTCTAGGAGTTTTTTTTTGGTAGAGAGTTTAGGGTTCTCTAGGTATAATATCATGTCATCTGAAAATAATGATAGTTTGACTTCTTCCTTGCCTCTCTGGATGCCCTTGATGTCCTTTTCTTCTCTGATTGCTATGGCAAGTACTTCCAGTACTATAATGAATAAAAGAGGTGAGAGTGAGCAACCTTGTCTTGATCCTGATCTCAGGGGGAAGGCTTTCAATTTTTTCCCCATTGAGAATGATGCTCGCTGTGGGCTTTTGGTAGATGGCTGTAACTACCTTGAGGAAAGTCCCTTCAATTCCCATTTTCTGGAGGGTTTTAATCATGAACGGGTGCTGAAACTTGTCAAATGCTTTCTCTGCGCTCTATTGATAGGATCATATGGTTTTTAATTTTTCTTTTATTGATATGATGTATTATGTTGATTGACTTGCGAATGTTGAACCATCCTTGCATTCCCGGGATGAATCCTACTTGGTCATGATGTATAATCTTCTTGATGAGTCTTTGGACTCTGTTTGCTAGTATTTTGTTGAAGATCTTAGCATCCTTGTTCATCAGGGATATTGGTCTGTAGTTTTCTTTCTTTTTGTTATCTCTCCCTGCTTTAGGTATCAGGGGTGATATGTGCCTCGTAGAAGCTGTTTGGGAGTGTTTCAGATTCAATGCAGTCCCTATAAGTATACCCATGACATTCTTCAAAGAAATTGACCAAACGCTCCTGAAATTTGTATGGAACAATAAACCCCCAAGGATAGCTAAAGTAATCCTCGGGAAAAAGAAGATGGGAGGCATCACCTTTCCCAATTTCAAACTGTACTACAAGGCAATATTAATTAAAACAACATGGTATTGGAATAAAAACATACCTGTGAACCTATGGAATAGAATTGAGTATCCTGACACTGAGAGACAGATATGGGGCAGAGGTGCTACTGGCTATCACTGTGCCCAGCCGCTCATGAGGTGCCCGGGAGGGATGGCAGGTTCTAGCCCTGGCCCGCCACCCCAGCAAAGCCTCACAACAAGCCAGACAATCCCCCACTCCATGAGGACCTCCATTTTCCACATCCGGATTTCCCCCTCGCCAGAACTCCACTCCAGCAGACCAGCCTATCACAGCCCGGCTGGCGCGGCCGCAAGAGGCCGCATGGTTCATCAATAAATGCTGGATTTTGAGATGACTACAAGAATATGCTACCCACACGGCAGAGCCTGGCAAGCTACCCATGTTGTATTTGATATGTCAAATACCAGCAACAATTATAGACCTCATTCTCATGACCTGATGGAATGGTTTGAGGCTATTTATGTTTCTGGAGCAAGCAGGTGCCCTTGGGCTCTACTTGCATGAGACAGGTCAAATGGAGTTGTTACTGGTGCCCGCCCGAGCAAATCGACGATGAACGGGAAGACAGTGATCCTGACACCCAACCTCAAACACATGATCATTTAATCTGTGATAAAGGTGCAAAGAGTCCAAAAATGGAGTAAGGAAAGCCTCTTCAACAAGTGGTGTTGGGAAAACTGGGCAGCAACATGTAAAAAAAAATGAATTTGGACCTGTGTCTAACACCTTGCACAAAAATCAGATCAAAATGGATTAAAGGTATCAATATCAGACCTGAATCCATAAGGTACACTGAAGAAAATATAGGAAAAAACCCTCCACGACATTGAAGCTAAAGACAACTTCAAAGGTGAAACATCACTAATAAAGCAACTAGAAGAAAAGATAAACATATGGGACTACATGAAAGTAAAAAGCTTATGCAACTCAAAAGAAACAGTGACTAAGATACAAAGGCAGTCCACAGAATGGGAAAGAATATTCACCCAATACCCATCTGATAAGGGGTTAATATCCAGGATATATCAGGCACTGGTAGAACTTTACAAGAAGAAAACAAACAACCCCATCAAAATTGGGGAGAAGAAATGAACAGAAATTTTAGCAAGGAAAAAATTAGAATGGCCAAAAAACATATGAAAAAAATGCTCATCATCACTAATCATCAGAGAGATGCAAATCAAAACAACAATGAGATATCACTTTACACCTCAGAGACCGGCACATATACAAATAGCAAGAACAATAAGTGCTGGCATGGATGTGGGGGAAAAGGGAACACTCATCCATTGTTGGGTGGAATGTCGGCTGGTACAGCCTTTCTGGAAAACAATATGGATATTTCTCCAAAGACTAGAAATTGAACTCCCATTTGACCCAGCCATACCACTCCTGGGAATCTACTCTGTGAAACCAAAAATACGCAGCGGAAACACCATCCCTACTTTTATGTTCATAGCAGCATTATTCACAATAGCCAGAATCTAGAAGCAACCAGAGTGTCCGAAAATCGATGACTGGATAAAGAAACTTTGGCACATCTACACAATGGAATACTATGCAGCTGTTAGGAAAAATGAAGTTATAAAATTTGCCTATAAATGGATGGACATGGAGAAGATTATGTTGAGTGAAATTAGCCAGAGGGAGAGAGACAGACACAGAATGACTGCATTTATTCTCATAACATAAGTATATATGTACATATTATGATACCAATATCCAAGGTCAAGTGAAACATATATCAGGAGGTCTTGTCAAAGGTGGAAGTTATCACAAACGTGTGTGAGTCAGAGGCTAGGTAAGACAGAAAATGGAAAAGTGTGCTCACAGTTGTCGAGGGTACTAATGCCAACCTAGAACTGAGCATTGAATTGAGGCA